>CM076578.1:6525524-6630541 GCA_034641835.2 Pinus albicaulis
TGGTCCTTTCTGGCTGGGAAGACTTGTTTCTACAGTGTCTTTGTGCTTACTGGAGTGTGAAGAAAGTGGTTTCAAATCTTTTCTCTCTTTCGTTTGATTGAAAACTAGTCTTTTGGGCAAAGTGTTGTTGTTGGTGCTGGCACTTCTGGTTTGAGTACCAAGATAGCTTTCTGAGCATTCTTGGTTGTTCTGCTTTATCAGAACAGAGAGCCCTTGCTTATTTACTCTTGCCTACCCTTGTGTTGTGCTTTGCATTACGTTTTTGCCTCTTTTCTTGATTGGTTTTCTTGGAGTTCAGTAGGCTAGGTTTTGTTGCATCTTTTGAAGAATTTTGCTTGCTTCTTCGAAGTTTTTGTTTGCGACAAGTTTGCACTATTTTTCTAAGCTGATTGGCTGGGTTGTCTGGTCTTCTTTTGCTTTCATTGATCTTGCTATTGTTAGCCTTATAAGGTTTGGGAGCATTGTTGAAGTTTGTGCTTGAATTCAGTCTTGTTTGGTTTGGATTTTTGATAGTTGTGCTTGGTCTTTTGGAGCTCTTGCTTTATCAAACAAAAAAGCTCAAAAAACATTTGCTTTGCTTTATGTTTTTGCATTTCAAAAACTCAAAAAAAAAAAAAAAAAAACATTTCGTTTTGTTTTTGTTTTTGTTGTTGCATTTTTGTTTTCGTTTCGCCATATCTTTTGGAGCTTTTGTGAGGTTTCTTGCTTTTAGTTTTTGACTTGATTTTGAGGAGGAGTTGTCATTTGATTTCTTCTTCTTGTTATTAAGTGTTTTGGTGTCTTATATTAAGAGTTCTTGTTTTCAAGAACTAGCTTTTTGGGCCATCAAAAAGGAGTTAAAACTGAAAGAGCTTTTTGGGAATTTCACTCTGCTTTAGGAGATCATTTGCATCTTAGGATTTGCATGCTTGTAGTGATTTGCATTAGGTGCATTTCAGCATTTAGTTAGCTTCTTAGTTTTTGTGAGTGCGAGTGTGATATTTGAAAAGAAAAAATACAATTTTTAGTCTCGTAGAACCTGTATAGAGATTACTTTTCATCGAAAGACAATAACTGCATGTGCATATAGTTAAGTTTTTATTAATTTCTTTTGCGTCAAAAACACCATACGTTTCATCTCCATATCCTTGTGACTTAATATAACAGCCCATAAAATAAGCGATTTAATCTAAAATCAACTAGCAAGTTTTCTAAGTGTCAATCACCAACTAGCTAGGTTGTAGGGCCTTGGAATAGGTGAGTGGAGAGTTAACTCTCCAAGGCCGCTCAAAAAAACATAGAAGTTGATTAATTGAGCGAAATCCAACTCCGTGAGGTGGACTGGGAAAGCTCTCATCCGAGAGTCAAGCGCGAGGGGAAGTGAAGGTTAAGAAGAGGGATACCCCCCCTCCGATTAGCTGAATCTAACCTCAAGACCGTTCCGCCCAGCTTCTGGTACGGATTGGTGTCCATAGTTGCTGTTCCTAGGTTCCACACAGGTGACTGCGGGGGGGAATACCCGTGGTACCTGAGGCAGACGTCGCATCACTTTCAACAGTACTTCTGGGGGGTGCCCTTGCGAAGCTTGGGTGCTTGAGCCGGCAAAGGCTATCGTTAGGAGGTCAGCGTAACTGTTTCTGATACCTTCGCTAGTTGTTCTGGGCCCTAATCATCCCAGACTGCTTTCGGAAGGCCCTATACTTCGCTTTCCTGTATTTTGGTGTCCGGTCCTCATCACCCGGAGCGGAAATACTTGGAGGCTGTTTTCTTGCTGTATCTCAGGGATTTTTATTTTAGTGAGTGCTCTTTGCTCCTAGCTTGCCTAGCTTTTCACTTTTTTGAGTCTAATTTAAAAAATCTATAAAAGTGGCTGATCAAGCGCCTCGACGTTCGAGGAGAATCCGGGGGTTGTCTCCCGAGAGTTCAGAGCCTTCTTCGAGAAGGCGTAGGAGTGATTTAGCAGGTGGTTACCACCCTGTAGAATCTGACGCAGTGGAGAGAGATCCTCCACAGAGGTCTGAAGGTTTCGTAGCTGATTCCGGTGTCGGTCCCAAGAGGAGCGTTCCGCTCACCTCGCGAGTGTTGTTTTCTCAGGAAGAAGATTTTCAGATAGAAGATATACCTGAGCCTCCTGCTACAGGTCCATCTCCTCTTCCTCTTGATTATCCGTTTGTTGTTCAGTACATCAGACCGGAGTCTGAGAGACCGCCGGATCTTCCGTATCATTCTTATCTTTCGATGGCCACGACTGGGAACGCGACTTCTACTGTGAGTGCTGCAGGCATTGGAGACTCCTTCTTGTTGAAGAAGGGGCACCTGTTCATCTTCGATTGCTTCTAGCCTTTGCTATGTTTGGCTGCGCGGTTTCACCCCAAGCATGTAGCACTAGTCGGTCCCCCCGATCTAGGGATGTCCATTAGTGGAAATCCCTCTTTTTCTTCTGTTGCTTGATGGATCTCGCCCATGTCTAACATGGCTAGTGAATTCATACTTCTTCGAGTTTCCTTTTTTGGGACTGGACACATTCCTAGTTCCAATCCTTCTTTAGGGTCATTTCCGTTTACGTCGGACAGACCACCAATCCTTGATGCGAGGGGCGACTTTGAGTGCTACTTTTACGGATGAACCACATATTTACCTTTGTGAAGTGGGAATCGATTTTGCGAGGTCATCAGGGAATGCTTCTTTCCCTTCTTCGAGTACTTATCGGACCTTTTCTCCTCTGTCTAGTGGCAGACCCCCTAACGAGGGCTCTCTTCTTCATTTAACACCTTGTTGAGAGAGAGGTGATGCAGGCTTTATTAACTCGAAGGCGTTGGGAGGAGGTTCTTCTCCTTTTTCTACGAGTCCTTTCTGGCAACCTGGTGCCTCATCAAATCCAGGGTATTCTTTTTAGAATGTTGGGAATCCATCCCATCAAGGATGGAATCCTTAGGCTCCACCTCGCTTACCTTTTTGGCAACGTTAAACTTGCCAGATTTGTCGAAATTGACTAATGATCCGATTCGTTATGGTCTGGGGTGGCCTCCGGCTCCCACCAAACTTCCTTCAAACATTCCAAAGTTTGAAGGTAAGAATGGAGAAGATCCGGCTGACCACATTACCACTTTCCATTTATGGTGTTCTTCGAACTCCCTGATCGATGATTCGATTAGGTTGAGATTATTTCAACGCACCCTAACTGGAAACGCTGCCAAATGGTATATCGAGCTAACTTGGGGCAGTTTCGCTACATTTGGAGAATTGGCTGTCACATTTCTAAACCATTTTCAGTTGCCTGTCAGATATGAGGCTGGGACCGAACTCCTGGCTAATTTTAAGCAGGATGAGTCAACTCACATTTCTGATCACATTCAGGAATGGAGGAGAAGGAAGAGGCTTATCAAAGCTCATATTCCAGGTGAATTCCTTCTCGAGTGGTTTTTGAAATCTCTGCAGTCAGATATTTCAAAAGATGTATCCCTATCGGGGGTATTTTCTGAGGAGCAGGCCATTTTTAGGGCCCAGCAGCTAGAACTGATCTATTCTCAGTCTAGGGTACTTTATAAGTATTTTCCCAATGCTCCTCGCTCCAAATTAGATTTGTCGAAAACTAAACCTGGTCCGCATGGTGACGGACTTGTCGGATGGAGTCGGTGGTAGTGCGGCCATTTCTTTCTCAATTGCAGCGATTGTCTTTGCAATCTGCTCCTTCTAGTCGAGTTGTGCTGCGTTCATCCTCCCGGTCTTTGTCCATAAATGCGCTCCAATCTTAAGCCCCAAAGAGGAAATCAAGAATCCGATGGGAAGAAGAAGGGACGAAATAACAAGAAGAAGGGCAAGAATGGGAAGCGTAATGCAAATAAAACCAACGAGCGTGTTGGTGAGGGTCAAAAGGAGAAAAAGAAAGTGAAGTTTCCATGCAAGCTTTGTACTGGAGACCATCTCACACACCTTTGCCCTAAAATTCAAGATGCACAGCGCTTATTAGCCCAGCAGGGTTCTTCTAGTTCCTAGGCTGTGTTAACTAACCCTTTTCCCCAAGGGCAGCAATTAGTTGTTGGCGCGAACCAAAATCTTGGGGCTTCCTCTGGAGGCGCCCAGGAAGGGGAAATCCCATCGAACATTTTCATGATGAGTGCTCACGTGGACGTTGCTACACGATCCCGTGATTATGGCGGAGAAGAGTCTTCGAAAGCCAAGGAAGTTCCTGATGCTACTGAGCCGCTTCACATTACGAAGCCTACTGTTGATTCTATGCCTCGGATGCCCAAAGCATCTTCTAAGTGATCAACGATTAATCCAAATGCTAGGGCTGCCCAGGATGGAGCTACTCGATTGTGAAACTTGAGGTGCGGGTCCTTGTGCTATGTCGGAGCTTTAGAGGTACTCAGGTCTTGTCCGGCTCAGCGGTTGCTTTGCTCACTGCCATTGGGGCTATTGATCCAAAAAATTCTCTTCTGATTACTTTTGATATGAATAATTTTAAGAAGAGACTTCCTCATCACATGGCTTTTCATATTAAATCGTCATATCGGAAGTGCAATATATTTCGAACGGTTGTTGATGAGGGTGCTTCTACATGCGTGATGTCTCTCGCATGCTGGAAGACACTTGGATCTCCCAAAGTTGTTCCATCTAGCACTGTTCTTACTGCGTTCGATGGTCATTCTCACAGACCCCATGGTATTGTCCCAGCTTTTCCCATCTGTGTTGGGGGCAAAACTGTTGATATAGAGGTTGAGGTAGTGGATGCAGCCTTGGACTACAACCTTCTGTTGGGGAGGAATTGGATTTATGAGATGGATGCCATTGCATCCTCATTACTTCGAGTTGTTTGTTTCCCCCACGAAGGGAGGATCGTTACAGTGGATCAACTGGACTGTCCTCCTGTAGACCTGAATGCGTCTTCTGACTCATCTGTTCCAAATTTGGATAATACTAAGGCGCCTGTTGAGAATTTAGGAGTTGGCATGTATTCCTCCTTGATGGGTACTTTTGATCTTCCTCCTCCTAAGGTTCATATTAATGCTATTTCATCCTCCAAGGCTCCCCTTCGAAGAGAGTTCTTCCGAACTCATTATTTTTCGGACCCTTGGACCTCACCTTCTCCTACTGCCACATTAGAGGAAGGTCAAGTGGGTGGAATGGAATTTCCGATTTCTGCAGCTGAGATTGCATATCAGTCTATTGTTGACACTGCAGAATCCGTTCCAGCTCCTCTTTCATCAGAAGAGTTGGATGGTGATGTGGCTCCGGCTTGGACGCTTACTTCTTCTTCTGCCCAGGATTGTCTAGATACCACTCTTCCATCTGAAGAGGCCATCCTGGAAGCAATGACGGGTATAGATAGACCGTGGGATGATTTATCCCATTGGTCTACCTTTCCTACAGGGCGAGTTGAAGAAAGTACCAGATATCGTCCTCCACAGGTCTGTTAACTCAGTCTTAAGCCTACGCTTCTTTGGGTTCATGCTAGGGTTTATGTTGCAGGCCTCTCCTCTTATCCCAGGTGAACATCTCAGGGATCTATGTATCGAAATGTCTTTATTGAGTGAATGTTCATTGAAAGATTAAATCTATATCGAGCTCTTAGGAGTGGGATGTATTTATGGTCTTATGAAATGCTGGATGAACATCCCACTCGTCAGTGGGATAGGCGTATGCAGCCTGTAGTAGGTCAGGGTAAAGCTTAGTGGGTTCAATCTAGAGAAGCGTATGGTGAAGGTTGAGGAAAGGCACAGCAAGGCGGGATTCATTTTCCCGGTTCCTCTGACTGAATGGGTTTCAAACCCCGTTCCTGTTGATAAAAAGCAAGGAACAATTCGAGTGTGCATCGATTTCAGAGACCTGAATAAGGCGTGTCCTAAAGATAATTACCCCACACCCTTCATTGATCAGATTATTGACGAGTGTGCCAGTAACGAGATTTTCTCCTTCATGGACGGTTTCTCTGGTTATAATCAAATTACTATCCGTCCAGAAGATCAACATAAGACCGCATTTATTTGTCCCTGGGGTACGTTTGCATATAAGAAAATGCCTTTTGGTCTCAAAAATGCTGGGGCTACTTTCCAGCGGGCCATGTCTTACGCCTTCCACGACATCAAGAAGATTATCGAGGCATACTTAGATGATTTAGCTTCTCATTCTCGAAAGAGGATGGATCATCCAGGTCACCTCCGGAAAATATTTGAAAGATGTCGTTTCTATAAAATTCGATTGAATCCGAACAAGTGCGTTTTTGCGGTTACATCAGGTCGGCTATTGGGATTCATTGTGTCTAGAGAAGGGATAAGGGTAGATCCCTTCAAGGTTGAGGCAATACTTCGGTTGCCTCCCCCGTCTTCCATTCGTCAGCTTCAAAGTCTTCAGGGAAAGTCTAATTTTCTTCAGAGGTTTATCGTCAATTATGCTGAGATTACAAAGGGATATATGAGACTGTTGAAGAAAGGAGTTCCTTTTCTTTGGGACGACTATGCTCAACGCTCGTTCGATGCTTTGAAAAAGGCATTGACCTCTGCTCCTTTACTGAGTCCACCTGATTATAGCAGAGATTTTCTTTTGTATCTGGCTACAGCAGAATCTACCATTGGTATGGTTCTGGTTCAAGAGGATGATGCTCTTGTTGAGCATGTTATTTACTACCTTAGTCGAGGACTGGTAGGACCTGAACTTCGATACACCCCGATAGAAAAGTTAGCCTTAGCAGCAGTTCATGCTGTGCAGCGACTCCGGCATTACATTATTCTTCGTAAAACTTATGTCTTGGCAGCTGCCAATCCATTTCAGTTTGTCCTCAGCAGGCGAGTGATTGGGGGCAAGTATAATAGATGGATTGTGATATTACAGGAATTCGATCTAGAGTTCATGTCTGCCAAATCCAAGAAGTCATTAGTCTTTGCGGAATTGATCTCCGAGTTGCCTTGTGGGGAGGAGATGATCTATGATGAGTCCTTTCCGGACGAACACTTGTTTCTTATCTCTCCACAAGATCCTTGGTATGGGGATATCATTGTATATCTCCAGACTGCGAAGTTTCCCTCTTCTTTTTCGAAAGATGAGCGTCGTAAGCTGCGTCACTTAGTTAAAAGTTATCTGATTATTGGTGATGCTTTGTACCGTCGAGGGGTTGATTCAATCCTAAGACGCTGCTTAACTTTCGAAGAAGCTGAGGCTGTGCTCAATGATTCCCACGGTGGAGCTTGTGGGGGTCATTTATCAGGGCTTGCTACAGCCCAAAAGATTTTGCGTGCTGGCTACTTCTGGCCCTCGATTTTCAAAGATTGTATTGAATCGGTCAAGAAGTGTCATCCTTGTCAGGTGTATACTTGAAAAATGCGCGCTCATCCAGCTCCGCTTTTTCCAGTCGTTACTGTCGGACCCTTTACAAAGTGGGGTATGGATTTTACTACTTGTAACCCACCTTCGGCAAAAGGTCACAAGTACATTATCGTAGCAGTAGACTACTTTACGAAGTGGGTCGAAGCTATGCCTACTTTTGGGAACGATGGTGAGACTGCAGCTTTGTTCCTTTTCAACCAAGTTATCGCTCATTATGGTATACCGAGAGAGATTGTCACTGACCATGGCAGTCATTTTGAGAATAGTATGATGGCTGAGTTGGCTCTTAAATTGGGTTTCCGGCAGGAGCATTCATCTCCATATTATCCTCAGGCCAATGGGCAAGTGGAAGCCGTGAATAAATCCTTGAAGACAATTCTTCAAAGGACAATTGATAAACATAGATCCAACTGGCATATTATGCTATATCCTGCACTTTGGGCATACAGGACGTCAGTGAAAACTGCGACTGGCTTTACTCCGTTTCAGCTAGTGCACGGGGTAGAATCCGTATTTCCTATCGAATGCGAGATTCCTTCTCTTAAATTAGCTGTTGAACTTCTGCCTGACACTTCTAGTCTTGCAGAACGGCTTCTTCATCTGGAACATCTCGATGAGCAGCGTCGAGATGCTGCCACGATGAACGAAGCGCATAAAAACCGAGTTAAATTCCAGTACGATAAGGCGGTTAAGCCTAGGATCTTTTCCGAAGGTGACCTCGTTTTGGTCTATGCCCAAGAAAAAGATGCCTTGGGGGCAGGAAAGTTTAAGTCGATGTGGTATGGCCCCTATATCGTTAAAAAGGTCCTTAAGAAAGGAGCTTATACCTTGGTTGATTTCGAAGGGAACGAGTTGCCGGAGCCCCGAAATGGGCTCTATTTGAAGAAGTATTATGCCTAGGCTTCGGCCTGGCATGTTGCTTTTGTATATAGTAGTTTTGCTTTGTACATATCTGGTTGATTTTCGATCTTTGATGAGTTGGTGATGTTTTTTATCTGCTTTGGCAGGTTGTGTCGGATGTCATGAGTCATTTTGGTTTCACCGATGGTGCTAGTAGACACACCCGGAACTTAGCTTCCGCGGCTTGGGTGCTTCATTATCCTTCCGGTCAGCTGTTAGTATCAAGAGGGGTCTGCATTGGTCCTGCTTCCAATAATATAGCAGAATACACTGCAGTTGTTCATCTACTCTCGGAGGCAATATCTTTGGGTGTTGATTCGTTGGTAGTTTTCTTGGACTCTCAGCTGGTGGTGTCGCAGTTGAACAATACTTATCGAGTACGAGATCCATTTTTATTACGATTGTTTTTGAGGGTACGTTTGTTACAAAGGTCATTTCAATTTTTAACTTTCATTCATATTCCTCGAGCTGACAATTGGTTTGCTGACTCATTAGCTAATCAAGCTTTGGATTGGCATATTAATCATTCAATTCAATAAAATTTTTAAATCATCAAAAACATCATACATTTGATACATTTATCACATCACATCAAATATCGCTGTATATATATCATCGGAGTGTCAAAAAACTTTACAAAATTTGGATCCATAAAGTCGTACAAAATTTGGGCTTATGCCCCATCATGTTCAGTCTCAAAAAAGAATATACAGTCATCTAATACATAAAATCAATCTACTCCTGAGGCCCCTGCCCAGCAGTCGTGTTCCTATAGAACGTAACTGCAGTGGCCACACGGCGGAATAATCTAACCCAGTCCCGGGGTACTCCTACCACCCATCTCTGGATGGCTTCAGGCAAGTCCTCCACGGCAGCCATAGGGATTTGGCGGGTTAATCCCTCCAAGTTTCTCTGCACAGCCTAGAGAGTCCTGTTTGAGTCCACTGTCTCTGCCTCGCCCCTGCGACGCTTATGGCACGGGAGTCCCTCAGGATGAACTGGTCCAACATCTGAAACATGATCATGTTTTATTGTCAGTCATTATGAATCCAATCAAAAACATGTTTGTTTTTCATTTTTCATACATATTTGAAAAATCCAAAAAAAAAATCATATAAGTCAAAATTTTTGCAAAAAACTTATCGACTGCTCCCCATGCTGTGCCTGGTGGAAGTACTAGATCTGGATCTCCTCGGAAGTCCATCCCGGCATAGGGATAGTCATCCACTGTGATGATCTTTTCTCCCCACCAAAGGAAGAACTCATCGTCCCATGTGGTGCGGGGTACTTCGTTGCCCCCCAGTCTCTTCATCATGTCTGCCCAACGGGCAATTCCTGGGTCCTGCGGGCTGCTGATGGTTGAGATCACTCTGGGTCTCAAAGATGGAATCCTCTCAAAGAAGAATGTTGTGAAAATGGTCCCATAGCCAAAATGTTTGGTCTTTGTCTGGCGGATCGAGGTCAGCTGTTGTTTCATATTCAGTAACAGGGCTTTGCACCAATTGTACACATGAGTTAGACACTCTACAGCTATGCTCATTTGCGTCCTAGATGCCTGATGTAGTGAAGCAGATCCTGCCACTCTGCTGATGGTGAAAAGGAGGATTTTCATGTTCAAATCCCCGATATCTCTAATACCAATCTGTGTTCCAACCTTTTTGGAACCCCCTACGCAATATACCTGGACATAGTCTTCCACGGTCAACCCTCCCAGGGGCTTTCCGTGCAATTCTACTAGTTCTTCCCTCCTGGAGAGTCCAGTGATGAAATATATATCTTCCACTTCCATGCGTAGTGGCATCTGATCAATTATGAAGTAATCCTGATCTGGTTCCCAGTAATTTACGAGCATTTCTAGCAATCGTCATTACTTTTCATATTGGGCATTTTGAAGAATTTGAACAACCGCAATTTCGAAAGGATATTTTACGTCTTGCGATCTTGCATGACCTCTTGGTCTATTGCGCTATGCTCACGTTCCCTCCATGAGATGGTCATCTGAAATTTCATAGTTTTGCATTAGCCACGTTTTTAAGTTTCGGACTGCATACGCGACTTTCCACATGCACGCAGTCCCGCGTGTATGGCAGTTTCCTTCATGGAACCGTGTCTTGTGAATCGCATTTTAACAAGGTTTTTAAGGCAAAAAATCACTTAATTTTTAATTTTCAAATGAACAAAATGAATAACGGGATGATTAAGGAGCCTACCTAGGAAGTTTATTTGAGTTACGACGGTCGGTTGTTCCTGGTTTGCAGAAAGAAGTTTTTAGCTCCGAGCACTTTTTTCCAAATCGACTATGCAATAATGAACCAAATGAGAGGTAATTTGTCTATTTATGGCTAAAAAGTTGAAAATTTTTGCAAAAATTCGTTATGCTCATTTTTTCAATCTATCTTAAGCTGCATAACTCGATTGCTTGGAAGTGCCCAGTTTGGTATGTTTTCAGGTACTTTTTGACGATTTTGAGATTTGTCCCGGTTTTTTATCCATGTTTCCCGACTCGTCACGGTAGGTATATGATCTTCACTGGCATATAGGTTAGGGAAATCACTTTCTGTTGCATCTTGCATTCTAGCCTCCATACTGATCACTTGCCTTAGGGTCGATCCCATCAGGTCATGATTATTACACCCATTTCACTCGCCGATTTTTTAACCATGACTTGATGGTAGAGCCCAGCCTTCCTTTACATGTGGGCTTCCTAGTTAGTTCCTGCTATCACTTGTGTTGCCCATGCGCATTTATGTAGGCTCGAAGTCCTATTTAGTCCCGCCATGTCTTACGTGTTGAAGGCTTCATTCTTCTATTATCCTCCTATCATTTTCTGGCCATTACCCTAGAGGCTCCCTGGCGTTGTTGAGTTGTATTACTGCATTGCATATTGGTTACTTTTTTATCCTGGCCTTTAGCCGGCTTCATTTTGGACTCGATGTTTAAGCCAAATTTTGACCTTGACTATCTGTACAAGTTAACCATTACATGCACTTAGCTATCGCGACTTGACACCCTTTTTACCCATGGATGGAACATTCCTCTGAGTATCGCTTACCAGTTTCTGCCACCTTGCATTGAGCATAGGATCGTTCCAATCCCAGGAACTAGTGCATATGTTTCTTGATACTCATTCTATCCATTGTACCATAACATTCTTTTATTCCTTTTTAGGCTTATTATATGAAAAAGACAAAAAAATCAAATATAACAAAAGAGCGGGAACGGGATGTATCTTCGTTGTTTTGAGTGAGTCTGAGAGTCGGTTTGTCGCCCTTGAACAAAGCACATAACACTATGTCTTTTCCTCATTTGGGATGGTTTTAGTTGTTGGCCTAGGTGATGCCATAACCTTGTTTCACGACTCAGTTCTCCCCTGGTTGGTTATCTCTTCCAATCATATGGAGAGTTTGTTGTTGGCCCATGCATAACAGACTTATACAATGTCATTATTTACTTCCATGGTCATCATGAGTCGTGCTTTTGTTCAAGGGAAGTTAACCCCGAGTTGGCCATTTTGCGGTGTCTCTTGACTTATTATTCAGGCCTTCCCGGTTTCGTCAGTGTCTTGTATTATCACATCAGATATTTGGTTTTTTGCTCGTGCTGGTTTGAGAAGGTCTCCATTGACTTCTTGCCGGCGGGTTTGTCTCTTATTAACTACGACATCTTGCTCTGAGAGTAAACCTAGAGCCGCACCCTGGCCCTATTTCGCACCTTGGGCCTGTTTTCATCATTGATAGGTGACCTTGTGCTCAACATTTGATCATCATCATGGGTCTTTGACTGAGTGGTTTCCCTTGTGTTCGACTTCAGCTTACATTATCACACCTGGTATTCGTGCAACACCTTGATTTCCATTTGACCCTATCAGTGGATATCTCGCCTATTTATCAACTTTCATTATTGGTTGGTTCAGAGGGTTTCTGCAGTGCGCTAACTTCATCTTGCGCATGCCAGAAATGTACGTCGGGTTGGTTACTTAACTTTACTTCGTATGATTCCTTCCAAATATTGGCCTGCGGGTTACACTCGCGCTGGACTGATGTGGGATGCCTTAATGCCTTCCTTCCAACAGATCTTTTCCCATCGACTCTGACTCATTGCTGCGGGAATAAGGTCACAGAGTCTTTGTCAGTGCCTTAGGGTTTGCGGTCATCGGTGGCAGAATCTTCGCTATCGGCTTCGGTGGGGATTCATCATTGCCTCTTTGATTGATAGATTCTTTTCAAGTGTTCGACTTCAACTCATTCATTCGCACTTGTCGGATTGTACATTGTCTTGGGGGCACCTTGACACATATTATCATTATCGATGGGTTGTCTCGCGTTGGTTAACGGGATACATCATTGCCCGGTAATCCAACGATTTCTCACATGGTCGACTTCAGCTCATTTATTCCCATTGTGTGGAATTGTGCCATAGTGATCAGTGAAGACCTCGGGTTGCATCAGCATTCTTCGGTTCACTTTTGACAGTCCATTAAGTTTCTGCCAGTGATGTAGTCACCCTTATATGTTGCGATTTAACAGCGGCATCTTATTTGTTGGCCCACAGGATTTAACGTGATTGTGCAGATTTGATCCACCTCTTATGATCCGGTACTTGGAGATTCGATTACTTATTTTACTTATATGATCGGACATCTACATCAGTTGCACTTTGATCAGCTTTCTATATGTGATACTTGGACATTGATTCAGACTTATATTTCCGGGCCCGGCTCAGATGATTCACTATGTATTTTCAGTTCAGTTATACTTGTACATGTTGGATCTATTCAGTACTTTCCATATGATGTATTTGTGACTGAGCATGGGTATGCCCGCCTCAGCATTGAGTTGACTCTCTGGTTTCTTTCATTGGTTTTTGGCAGGCTGAGATCTGGTGAAGTCCTCTCTTGTCCTTGCAAAGTTCTTTCTATGTGCATAATACATTTCGGCCATCGTGTACCCCTTCTGACCTCATATATTAGGGGGCATCTGTTATAGCATCATTTCTCACTCTGATATGATTCATGATTGCTTCATGGCTTTATGGGCACCCATTCCTACAGACTTGGACAAATTCACTTAAAAATAGTGTAAAATCCTCCATACGCGACTAGAGTACTTTTCCGCGTGTATACGCGGGTAAATTGCACTTTTCCGCGTATGCCATTAAAAGGACTAAAATATATAATCCTAATTTATTTGGGTTGATGGTTACTCGGGTAGTTCAACACGGCCGTGGCCAACTATTTCATGTTAAAACTAATTAGAGAGTATAAATAGCCCTCATGTGTATGGCCTAAGGGAGAGAGAATTATTGATTATACTCTATTGGTATTCCCTATCCAAGTTGATTCCCCGTGCCTCTGCACTTTCCCAGGTTCATTACAGGAAATGCTGTTCCTTGAGATGCACATCCCTTTATATGTCATCTCGTATGCACCAGTTCGGAAGGAGTCTTAGCGAGGCAAGGGCTGGACGGATCCAGACGACGGTCTGCTCGAAGGCCGTGGAAGGATCAGGTGATCTCTCCACTTGATTACTTTTGTACATGCTATTTTAATACAGAAGTATCATGCTGTTCCCGAGATATACGTGTTAGTGTATGCTTTTCATATGTGATAATCTTGTTATTTAAGCATTCATTATGATTTGTTTAATGTTATATATGGATTTCACTAACGTTTAGAGTAGGTATATGCTGTACAACCTGTTCTTTGTGCTGGTTTCTTCTTGTCTTGCAGGTTAAGAAGGAAGGACGGTTGCAGGGGGTTTGAACCCCACGGGATCTACTTCAACCGTAGGACCTACGGGTAAATTCCACATCCTACTCTATTTAGTTTTTCTGAATGTGCATGATTGTGTGAGTCTCTGTTAGATAGCATGCCCCTGCTCTGTGGAGGTTGTACCCCAACCAACCTCTAGGGTGATATTCCCCGAAACACCAGCGGTTCGCTGTCCTCCCCTTCCTTTGAACTTAGAGTGAAATTTTTTGACTCTATCTCTTCCTATATAAACTCCCTACTGTCCCCTTTATATTGTCTTCTTGACCTTTCCTCTCCTTAAAATCTCCTTCTCTTACCCTGTCTTCATTACCTTTAAACCCTAGCGGCTTTCCTCATAACCTTTAAATTTTGTGTTCTTAACTAGATTTTTTCATAACTACCAAACTTTGAATGGTTAGGCCTTGCCCTCCCGCTCTTCATATTTTATTATATATATATTTTTACCCTTTAGTCTGCATCTATAATCTTCACCTTTCATTCAAGACATCTTAATCCTTCCCCCTTCTCATAAGGTAGTATTATTCTCCATTCATTAACATCAATCTTAAAATAATAAATTACCTTTAGCAATAGCTATATTTAACTATTCCTTAGGTTTATTAAAATAAAATCAATACCTTATATGAGTTCCTTCTTTCTAGGTTTTCCCCCCTTTTTACACGAGCCTTCAGAATTTCAGATAAAAATCACTTGGAAGAAGAAATTGCATACTTAAGAAAGGCATTCAATAATATGGGATACAAAAACAGGGACATCATAAAAGCCATAAAAAAAGCCAGATCCGGTAACATAAGAAATCCTCGTGATGAGAACCTTAAGTCTAAAGCCTACCTCCCTTACATCCAAGGGGTCACCGACAAACTAGCCAAATTCCTAACTAAAAATAACATTGAGACCTCGTTTAAGCCCCTTATGACTATCAAGCAAAGAATGAAATCGGTCAAGGACAAACCAGATCCACTCCAGCATAAAGGTGTTTACCGTATAAATTGCTCATGCAGTAAATGATACATTGGAGAAACGGGAAGATCTTTCAAGATTAGGCTCAAAGAGCATGGGGACGACATCAGAATTGGGAGAACCAAATCCTCGGCTCTGGCTGATCACTCGAATAAAACCCTCCACAATATCTGCCTAGAGGATGCTAAAGTTATAGCCAATGAAAATCACTATTACAAAAGGAAGATGCGGGAGGCTCTTGAGATCATCAAACATCCAGAAAACCTCAATAGGGATGGAGGTTTAGAAGTCAACAGAAATTGGGTCCCCTTATTTTCCCACTCTTAAATCTTCCTTTCCTTGGTTGCACCTTTATACTCCTCCTCCTTCCCCCTCCCCAGCGGTTCGCTGTCCTCCCCTTCCTTTGAACTTAGAGTGAACTTTTTTGACTCTATCTCTTCCTATATAAACTCCTTAATGTCCCCTTTATATTGTCTTCTTGACCTTTCCTCTCCTTAAAATCTCCTTCTCTTACCCTGTCTTCATTACCTTTAAACCCTGGGGGCTTTCCTCATAGCCTTTAAAGTTTGTGTTCTTAACTAGATTTTTTCATAACTACCAAACTTTGAATGGTTAGGCCTTGCCCTCCCGCTCTTCATATTTTATTATATATATATTTTTACCCTTTAGTCTGCATCTATAATCTTCACCTTTCATTTAAGACATCTTAATCCTTCCCCCTTCTCATAAGGTAGTATTATTCTCCATTCATTAACATCAATCTTAAAATAATAAATTACCTTTAGCAATAGCTATATTTAACTATTCCTTAGGTTTATTAAAATAAAATCAATACCTTATATGAGTTCCTTCTTTCTAGGTTTTCCCCCCTTTTTACACGAGCCTTCAGAATTTCAGATAAAAAGCACTTGGAAGAAGAAATTGCATACTTAAGAAAGGCATTCAATAATATGGGATACAAAAACAGGGACATCATAAAAGCCATACAAAAAGCCAGATCCGGTAACATAAGAAATCCTCATGATGAGAACCTTAAGTCTAAAGCCTACCTCCCTTACATCCAAGGGGTCACCGAAAAACTAGCCAAAGTCCTAACTAAAAATAACATTGAGACCTCGTTTAAGCCCCTTATGACTATCAAGAAAAGAATGAAATCGGTCAAGGACAAACCAGATCCACTCCAGCATAAAGGTGTTTACCGTATAAATTGCTCATGCGGTAAATGCTACATTGGAGAAACAGGAAGATCTTTCAAGATTAGGCTCGAAGAACATGGGGCCGACATCAGAATAGGGAGAACAAAATCCTCGGCTCTGGCTGATCACTCGAATAAAACCCTCCACAATATCTGCCTAGAGGATGCTAAAGTTATAGCCAATGAAAATCACTATTACAAAAGGAAGATGCAGGAGGCTCTTGAGATCATCAAACATCCGGAAAACCTCAATAGGGATGGAGGTTCAGAAGTCAGCAGAAATTGGGTCCCCTTATTTTCCCACTCTTAAATCTTCCTTTCCTTGGTTGCACCATTATACTCCTCCTCCTTCCCCCTCCCCAACGGTTCGCTGTCCGCCCCTTCCTTTGAACTTAGAGTGAACTTTTTTGACTCTATCTCTTCCTATATAAACTCCTTAATGTCCCCTTTATATTGTCTTCTTGACCTTTCCTCTCCTTAAAATCTCCTTCTCTTACCCTGTCTTCATTACCTTTAAACCCTGGGGGCTTTCCTCATAACCTTTAAAGTTCGTGTTCTTAAATAGATTTTTTCATAACTACCAAACTTTGAATGGTTAGGCCTTGCCCTCCCGCTCTTCATATTTTATTATATATATATATATATATATATATATATATATATATATATATATATATATATATATATATATATATATATATATATATATATATATATATATATATATATATATTTACTGATACCATCTATAATCGTCACCTTTCATTTAAGACATCTTAATCCTTCCCCCTTCTCATAAGGTAGTATTATTCTCCATTCATTAACATCAATCTTAAAATAATAAATTACCTTTAGTAGTAGCTATATTTAACTATTCCTTAGGTTTATTAAAATAAAATCAATACCTTATATGAGTTCCTTCTTTCTAGGTTTTCCCCCCTTTTTAATGTTAGCTTTAATAAATCCCCTTTTTTGCTTCTTTTGGACCCTTTCCTTCACTTGAGTTGTTTTCAATTCCCTATTTATGTCACCTGCTAGAGTTTCATCTTATAATCACCTCCATTATAATAAAATCTTGCTTTTATATTAATTTGTGGCTTTATATTAATATACTCATTGCACTAATATCAATCTTAAATTAATAAACACCTTTAGTTATAGCTGTATTTACTATTCCTAAGGATTTATTAAAATAAGATTGACATTAATACCTTTTTTGATTTCTTTCTTTAAAATGTTCTTTCCTTTTTATAGTTAGCATCCTTTAGGCCCCTTCCTTCACTCTTATTGTTATTTTAGTAACCTTTTTAAGTCACCTTGTTAGGGTTTCTTCTTATATTCCCCCCCCCCCCTTTTTATTATACTTGGTTTTATACTATTTTGTTGCTTTAATAATAATATAAAATTGAATCCTTATTTTTAATTTTAGGTATAGCCTTTTTACCCCTTTAGTTTTCTTTATTCAGATTCATTTATTTCCCTTGTTTTTATTAAAAGACGTTATGTTTTTTAGTAACCCTCCATTAATTTAGAAAGCTTTAAAATTTGATTTTTGCATTTAACATGAAAATATCATTTGACTTTTGGGTTGGTCGGCCTTTTTTCCTGCACTCCTAAGCGGTATTTATAATGTCTTCTCCACTCTCTTTTTTACATCATTTGTCCTGATGATGGGTCTTGTTCTAGACCCGAAACGTTGACACAAAAATGTTCACTGTGGAGATTCCGAACCCAGAAACTCAAAACTCTCACCACAGAAATCTAAAATCTACAAATAATTAATTAACTAAAATATAAAGGTTTATAAATATATTTTATTAAATAATTAAACTTTTAATCAATTAAATAAAACTAGCCGTTATAAATTTAAAAAAATTATTTAATAATTAATTAATTAATTAATTTAATTAAAATAGAACTAGCATTCTCAAAGTCAAACTAGTCGTTATTCTAATGGCTAATTTAGCCATTTCTGCATCTATTTAAACTTAACGTTCGGATCTGATCTCTCACTTAGTCCTGATGATGAATCACACTGGTTGGTTCGAAACGCATCGACAATGTTCATTTTAATGTGATTATTATCGAAAAAACCTTCATAATTTTACTATGGATCATAGAAGCCAAAATTCTATAATAATATATATATATATATATTAAAAAAAAAAAAAAAAAAATTATTAAATTTTATTAAATTAAATTCAAAAAGTAATATTAAATTTAATAAAATAAACTAAAATTAAAAAAATCAAAATAAAAAAACAAATATGAAATATAATAAATTAAAATTAAAATTAAAAAAGAATATTAAAAACAAAAACAAAAACAAAAAACTTATTAAAATTTAATAAAAAATATAAAAAAAATCGAATTAAAAACAAATTATTTAATTGCGTCGCCCAGGCTGTGACGGGGGCAGGTCATTGGGCGAGCAGGGGGCTGCTTGCAGCCTCCCCGCCCACCCAACGGTCGGCCCTGCCGCCATCTAGGTGGGAGCTCGATTCCGGGAACTGACCTCGCCAGGTCGATTCTAGGAATCGACCTCCCGAAGTCGATTCCGAGAATCCACCTCCCCAGGTCGATTCCGAGAATCGACCTCCCCAAGTCGGTTCCCGGAATCGACCACCCCAAGTCGGTTCCCGGAATCGACTTCCTGAGGTCGATTCCCGGAATCGACCTCCCCAAGTCAATCGACCTCCCCAAGTCAATTTCTGGAATAGGCCTCCCAAGGTAAATTCTGGGAATCGACTTCCGAGGTTGATTCCGAGAATCGACCTCCCACCACCACTTGGGCAGCACAATTAAATAATTTCTTTAATTCGATTTTTTTTTTTTTATGAAATTTTAATAATTTTTTTTTGTTTTTAATAATTTTTTTATTTCTTTTATTATTTATTATATTTCATATTTGTTTTTTTAATTTAATTTAATATTTATTCTATTTTTTTTTTTTATTAAATTTAATATTTTTAGGTTTTTTTTTTAACTTTTAGGTTATTTATTAATTTTTTAAAATTTTAATTTGAAAAATGTTTTTTTTCTTTTTTTACCTTTTTTTTTCATTTTTTCATTTTAAAATGTTTTTAAGTTTTAAAAACAATTAGATTTTTGTTTTTTTTTTTATTATTTGAAAATGTTTTTTCTCAATTTTTTTTTTCTAATTTTTATTTTTATTTTTTATTTCTATTTTAGTTTTTAAATTTTTTTTTTTAATTAAAATTTTAAATTTTAATTATTTTCATTTTTATATTTTAATTTTAACTGTTTTTAAATTTTCTATTCACATCTATATATATATAATAACTTAGAAAAAATTATTTTTGATGTTTTTTATTTTTTTGGTTCAATTTTTGTTGTTTTCTTTAAATTATCTGTTTTTTTTAATTTTTTCCCCATTTTTTAATTTAATTTTCGAAATTTTTTATTTATTTTTGTTTTTTTTTTTTACAAGTTAATTTTGTTTTTTTTTTACATTTTTATTGGTTTTTTTATTATTTTTATATATATTTTATATTTGAGTTTTTTTTATCATGTTTTTCTTATTTGATTTTTATGTTTTATTACCAAGATGAAAATTACCACTTTAAAAAAAAAAAAAATGGTTGATGTTGCATCAACACTTTTCAAAATTAGCATGAAAATCACCACTCTAAAAAAAAATGGTTGATGATGCATAACACTTTTCAAAATTAGTATGAAAATCACTAACATTTTAAAACAAATGTTCATATTTCATAAATAAAAAAATTAAACTGTTAGAAATATGCCCAAAAACAAAAACGGAGTGATTCTGCATCACCACTTTTCAAAATCGGGTGCTTTTTTTGCTACCTCAAAAAAGTAGGTACCAATTCAGTTACCTATTTCATCGGTAACTATGTTAGATGTGGGCCATTTGACCAAAACCCTAATAACCAAATATATATCCATGCCTTCTATCCAATATCAAGCAAGCAAACTTGAAAAATATAGCAACATTTCCAATATGGTCACTATGGGACGGGTAAAATTATAGTTTTATCTCCATCAAAGAATCGCATCTGATTTTCATTGGCTTAAAACTCTGGATACTTAAACAGCCTAGGAAAGGTTGGTTGTGACTTCACTCCACAAAACAATAATTTACCAATCAACCATTCTCCTCAGAGTGGGGATTATAACTACTATGTAAATTTGACAGAAAGCACAAATCTCACACGTGCTAAAGAATGCCTTTGAGATCACACAAAATCCCTAAAAGTAGACTAAACCCAAATCTCAGGTAAAGTCATACCATGATACGCTTTTATCATCATAAACACTTGCAAGACTACCTGATCTAGAACTAGAAGACCCAGTTGGACGAAATGCCACACCCCATACTTGATCAGTATGATTGGTCATTGTTTGGACAGATGCCCTCATAGAGAGGTCCCAAAGCCTAACTGATCTATCACTAGATCCTGTGGCAACAACTAAACCATCTAGGCTGACAGGGACGGGGCAGCGTGAGCGCAGAGGGAGAAAGCTGAGGCAGGAGGAGCTGAGGCGTAGGTAAGCGGTCGGTGTAGAGGAGAGGAGAGCAGCAGACGAAGGGATAAGGGGGAGGAGGAGCCGCAGGAGGGAGGGTGGTGTAGGGATCTAAGAGAGGGGCGAGTGGACGGGAGTGAGGGAGGGGAGGGTAGCGTAGAGAGTCAGGGAGTTGAAGGGCCAGCGGTAGTAGAGGTGGGAGGCTGAGCGTTGTGGAGGGAGGGGAGCCCGTAGGCCGGCAGAGGGAGGTGTGTATGGAGGGGAGCAGTGTGAAGGAGGAGGCCTGAGCAGCAAGGAGGGCCGAGTAAAGGTAGGCCGAGAGGGAGAAGATCGATGAGGGATAATTGCAGGTGTTGAGGGAGGGATGATGGGCTGATAGGGAGTGCCGAGAGGAGTAGTGGGCAGAGAGGTACCAGAGTCGGAGCATAGGATGTCGAGATGTGCCGCAGGTGTGAGGGAGCGGGAATGGCATATGGAGATGGGAAGGAGCCGACGTGAGGGAGATGTGAGCCAGCGGGAAGAGTTAGGCAGAGGCTTGCAGGTGTTGAGGGAGAAGGGTCAAGCAGTGATGAACAAGCGGGCTGGCGTGAGGGAAGGCCGAGCAGGCGAGCCAGCGTGAGGGAATTCTGAATGGCCCACGACCTCAACCAGAGGAAACTTGTAGAACTTTCAACCCAGGGCAGAAAATCACTCAATCAGAATCTCCCCACCTCTGCTCTTTTACAAATAGGCCACACATCATGGCTTTGATACCATGTTAAACACACACATGGTGTAGGAGAAAGTAAACACACACAAAGGGAAAGATAAGCATTAGTTGCATTTATATTACTCATATATGTACATTTATATTACATTAATGTGACTCTTGGATTCCGCATTCCAAGGTCACTTGAAATCCTTTGCGACTCTTCGCCTTCCACACCTACCCATAAAGGATTAGGTGTCCAACAGTTTTTAGATAAATTGATATTCAGTATTACCTTACCCATATTTCCCATTTATTTTAAACATATGCATATTTAACAAAATGAAAATATAATAACATAGAAGCACTCACAGGAACACAAGCTGCCTCAAAGTGAATCCATAATGCTTCTATTAATCTCATAAAATAACTTTAGAGGATTACAAATCTGCTTGAGGAGTCTATTACAAGGGTTCAACCCTTCATACTTAGATCTACAAAGTATTTATACAATTTCTTTGAAAATGTCTCGATTTTAAATATTAAGATTTATTTGCAATTGTCTCAAAATTCTTTTACAAAAATAGAACTAGAAAATAGGAAAATAAAATTTCTTGGATATATTTTCACAGGATTCAAGGCTTCTAATGATGACTGAGCTGAAAAAACTACTATTATGTTGAATTTTAATACATCTGTTCTTCTACTCCTAAGAACCTGGATCTTGTTGCTGAAAACCTGTCATATGTTGCTAAATTTTTTTTGTCTATTCATTCAATGAGCTTACATTTCTTTTCCCATCTTTCTTCATCACGAATATTAGAATTGATTAGTTTTCTATATGTTTCATTTACTTCTGTGTATTTATGAAAGGTGGGTTTGGTTATGAACATATTTTTGATTTCATGCTTTATCAATAAATCAAATCTCAAACCTTCAATGAATTATTTCCCTGTAATGGCTCCCTTACTCTTAGAAAATTTATATTTGTCTATAGTTATGGAATGTAATATTCTTTGGTATTCTTCAAGAGTAACCAATTTTTCTCATGTTCCTCTCAAACCTAGAAGTCCCTTGTTAACACTGGAAAATCGTACAAGCAAAATACATTAGAAGATGTCAAGCAGAAGGTACAATGTAATATCCCAAATTGGGAAAATCAGCAATACTTGCACATAAAACGCATTTTTTCAGAAATATAATCATCTACAGAAAAATTCAGCCCATGGTTCCATTAGATCTGACATTATTAGAACCAAATCCAAGAGGAAATCAGAAACAAATGACTTTTGCCTAGTTAAACAAGCCTCCCATGCAAAAACCAACTTAAAAACACTGAAACCCCAAGACAACTACAACACAAAAATACTGCAGAAAGAGACAACGAATTTTATTGAGGGTTATACTCAAAAAATTAAGAGAAAAATCATATCTTCTCATATATTAATCAATGATGCTCCGAAACAGAGATCTAGTCTCTTTTACATAGATCCAAGATGACTCGGCAAGAGTTTCTTGACAGAAATGATATACATGAAATATCTACTGCATATCTATGGTTGAATCACATTGTATGGCTGAAGCACTGCATAAATATGGCTTATCATGCAAAGAAATGGCTTTAGATCTTCCCACTAGCTTTCCAGAAAGAAGGTTGATCCTCCTCTTGGGAAACTAGCTCATAAAAGTGGGGTTTTAACCACTCCCACTGCAACACCCTAAAAATAATGCAGTTTCTCCAAGGTAATGCGCTGTAGCTGTAGGTGAATACTTTGCCAAGTGCCTGATAGTGGAAAATGTAGCTCAGAAGGCTCTCCTTAGATTTCTTAAACAAAATCTCCAAGAAAGAGTAGGGAATCCCCACATGAGAAAACCCTTGCACTAAACAGTGCAGCAAACTTAGCTAAATAGCCAAAAAATGAAAGAATTCTAAACAGACCACATTCAAAATATAATCTTCAATCATGCCCCATATGATTTCCATTCCCTTCATTATATAGTTGTTGAGCTTCCTTATCAAGGGTCCCACCCAATTATGAGGTTGCTTCCATGCAAAGGCTCCTCCACCAAAATTACGCTGTCTCCATTAGTCTTAATCATCCTTTTATAGCGCTGTTTGATTTAGTCAATCTTGACTGGATCAATCTTGACTGGATCAACCTTGACTGGATCTTCATGCATTGTCTCTTTTCACACTCAAGGTGTCTTCATTTTGACTAGCTAGATTGATCTTCATTCACATTGAGCTGTCTTTATTTAGGATCCACTCCTCATATGATAATGTTGTTGACTTGGTCAAAATTGACTTTGTCCACACATTTTATACTCTGTTCAGACATGTGGATGCTTGATCTAGTTATTATCATGATCCCTTTTCACATTATGAGGGATTTTATTCCTACTTAAGCAACTTATGATCCTCCTTGCCTATTTATTCATCTAACTAGATTTTAAAAGAGAAATTAATATTCCTATTAGTTGCATGCTAATTTAGGAATATTACAGTCTTCCCCTCCCAAATGTTGCTTGTCCTCAAGCAACTGCAAGGGTGCTACAAAATCTCCCCTCTTCCTCTTGGGGCCTCCTCCTCTAATAGTCTCCACCATTGCTTCAGGTTTTCTGCAATAATTCTATCTCCCAGTGGTTCCTCCCAAGTACAAAAGTTGGTCTTTGGTGGATAAACCAAATGGCTCTCATCATGAAAGAATGGAAGGTCTATATGGAAACCTCCTTGCTGATAAATGACCTTCTCAAGGTAGAAGTGATGACAATCATGGGGAATTTCATCATCAATGAAGGACTCCCATCTCCATGCTATCATCCAAATGAAATGAATCACCTCCCAGCTTGGTAATTCATAGAAAATATCTTCCAAAATTCTCATGAGAGGGATGTCCCAAGTGTTTCCAACAATCATATGGTCCACCTCATAAAGAAGCAAGTGATCTATCATTGTGGCCATATTTTCTCCCATGTTCCCCTTGAAACATGTAGTGCAAAAAGTGTGGGAAATTTCTTCCCCAAAGGACACATCCAACCAATGTGTCTTCCCTCTAATCATGTTCCCAACAAAGACAAGAACATCTTTAGCATATGGAATCATAATTGAAATCATGCTAGCTGCCATATGTAGTAAAGGAGAAGGAAAATGGTCCCTCATGTGCAACTAGCGCAGTTTTGCTCCTAACTGCCATAGAATATGATATGGCAAGTGTTTTTCCCAACACTTGTTTGCTTCCCCATCCTTCTTGCATGCTTGGAGAAGGTGTATAATGGTTGGGGTGAATGAATCACACAATGAAGAGTACATCATCTCTCCAACATCTTCTAAGGAATGGTCAACATCACCATTGTCCATGGCCTCATGTAGCTCATGAAGCCCATAAGAAAAAGTGCCCCCTCTTGGAGCAAAGCCCTGAACATGAGTTTTAAGAAAATACAAGCATATAGTAGATACATCATGAGGTTCAAAAATACAATTCTTACCATACACTTGATTCAAATTAGTGAGGTAGCTCATGGATGAGTTCCTTCTTACACCTAATGAATAAGGAGGTGATAATGATAACCCTTCCCAAGAGTTATGTTCCTCCTTAACCAGCAAATGATTCATGCACTTCCTCATATGCGAGTGCATCTCCTCTTTTAAATCTTCCCACATGAATCTCTCCAAGATGGTATGGTATGCTTTAATAAATCCAGTGGGTTTAGAAAACAAGATCTCATAGGCTGCATGAAGTAGTTTATCATTGACCTTGGAGTCTTTAGCCAAATAGATATGATCATGAGAATAAATGACTCCATCAACTACTTTATACTTCCCATCCATTACTTTCCCATCAATAACCTTACATGTGAAGAGGTCCTTGGAATATTCCATCAAGAGTTGGGATTCCCAGTAAGGATCTAGGCTCCCCAACAAGGACAAAGTTGTAGAAATATGAGATGCAACCACTGTCATAACTTGGCTCTCCTCTTTGACATGCTTGATGCCAAAGTCACATGTTGGAGTACTTCCAACTTTCCTTTGCTGCCTCTCTTGCAGCTGATCTTGCTCAAGACAAGATTGAAGTTCAGGGAATTCAACCTTCTTTTGAAAGGTTTCTTTCTTCCAAAACTTCCATAGTTTTTCCCATGCATACAAGAGTGGTAATACCCTCTTGTCATATTCAGAAATATTCATTATATATAGAATTATATTTTGCTGCTCCAAAGCTATGGAGTGGCCTCTTGATACCATACATATGTCAACACAAATTTTTGAATCCTCCCTTTCCAGCGTAAATAGATGAGTGGAATATAGCAAAGTCAATTTCAGAAAATTGCTCAGCTCTCCTTGGAATTCATCATTAGTTCTCAGCGTTGTGGTAGCACATAGTTGAGAGAACACTTTATTTTTCTTCCAATCAAGGGTAGTACAAGTGACTCAATTTTCGTGACCTTTTGACTCAACTGCTCTCACCTAGATGACCTCAATCCCCAAGTCATGAAAAACACTTGGCTAGTCTCTCTCATGGACAGTCACAACTCCTCCTCTTGAAATATGTGCAATCCATCACCCTTATCCAAGGCATTAGCCACATCCATCCTCGGGTTGAATTCCTGCTAGAAAAACTCCACATCAAGCCATGCTATCCAACTCGTATATGAATGAGAACTCATATTAATGAAAAATGTGCACCAACTCTCACATCCATAATCCTAGATGCCATCTCCTCCAAAGTATAGGAGTAGTTCATGCTCTACTCTACCATGCAAGATCCATGATACCCTTGTCCTGGTGCTAGAAATACTCCTCACTGTGAACTAATATAACATTTTGGGCTCTCCACCAAGCCACTAAAACACCGATATTGTCTCGTCACCAAACTATTTGAGTCCATGTACCCAACCTTCATTTTCATAGCTACGTGCATCTTGCTGAGATGTCTACTCATATATCACCTCTATGTGGTGAAGCATACATCATTGATTTTGCTTCAACTCTAATGCCAACTTTAGGTTAGTGATGAGCACACCAATACTAGTGCTTTAGCTCTTGTTGAGGCTCCATTTTGTCTAGGTTTTCATACTCTTTTGTTGAATAATTCTCATGCCTGCACCAGGTGTTTATAGTCGTTATTATCCTTTTGATGCATTATTGGGCTATTATAGAGGCACTCAGAAGTAACATGTTATTGATCTATGAAATATATTTGTTTTGATAATCTGAAAGGATTTGGGGTCAAAATATCACTAATAGCAAGCTCTCCTTGTGGCAGGTGTATAGTTCTTGTTCCGGCAGTTAAGTTCTTGTTCCAACAGTTCATTTATTGTTCCAACAGTGCAAATCATGTTCTCACCTCCACAATTTTCATACATGGATTTTTCACAATGGAAAACGATAATATGGGTTTTGAAGAGCAAGTGTTCAATATGTTGATGTGTTCCCTTGATCACAACCAAGTCTTCCTGATAGTGCATAAAACAATGGTCAAAGTAATTGGTCAAATTGTCTTTAATAAAATTACAAAGTTTGTTAACAACGTGATATGCCCATGGACACGATGGCGAGGATTTCAAGGTTCGATACCGATTTTTGTATTTATGTGGAACCTCATATCGATGTGAATCCAGTCAATGATTAAACCTCTTATTTTCGGCACAGAAACCAGTTTACAGTCTTTAAAATTACATACATTGATAACCTTCAATTTGAGTAGCTGGGAGGCAACGCTATTATGAAGGTTACTTACTGTAGAGGGATATATATATATAGAAAATAATTGTATTTTGTAGATCGTATTCTGAGAGACAGAGGTGGATTTCGTTGTGTAAGGAAGGGAGGATTCTGTGACCAGTCGAATAATCTCTGAGGGGGACCACTGGGGCCAAGCTCTGCGTTGTTCAATGTTCATGTAACAGGATTTTAGTATTAATATAAGATGAAATTTTGTTCATGTCTATTATTTTTTTGAATCTTCTTGTATTGTGATTTATTCTTTGATGATGATGATGATGATTCACCCGACCGAACGGTGCGACGGGCCGAGTCGGCACGACTGTATTGTAAAAACAGGCGCTCGACCTGTATAAACCAACGAGACAATTTTATGTAATTTAATATATAAAATTGCGTTTCTTCAATTTGTGTTGGTGCATTTCCGAATTGTGGTGTGTTTTATATTTCCGCTATAAAACATAATTAACAAGTGAAGACTAACACTTAAAAAAATAAGTTGAGGCGTAGTCCGGAAGATGGTAAAACTCGGCCGACCCGAGCCGACCCCCACGTTGGCTACTCGTACGCCCTTCACCCGTATCAACGCCCTTCGGTCCGTCGTGGTGTCGCGTCGCCTCGCGCCCGTGTCTAGAATTGGTCGCTCGTCGCCGCTATAACCGTTCCAACTGCCCGTTGTTTAATACGGCTGAGACGCTCGTGTGGGCGCGCCCGTCGCCGTGGCGCGCGCCCATTCTATCGAACCGCTCATGAGCGCCCGTGAGGGGCGCCCAACTCACCCGAGTCGTGGGCGTCCAACTCGTGGGCGTTACATACATCTTTGGTCTATCAGACCTAAAGAAAAGAGTTATTTAATTTGATTTAAGATTTTATTCCTATGCTCAAAAAGCTTGGAGATCAGCCTCCCTGGCTCACTATAATTTTGACATCTTAAAAGGCTAGGAAGGTCAGTATTGCAACAAAGATTATGAAATTGAGCTCTAATGTGGTTGTACGTGGGGCACTCTAAGAGGAAGTGATTTTCATCCTCGATGTTAATATTCTCACAGAGATGGCATATCTTTTCCATCCATGGTGTTTTAGGAACTGTCCAACGACCTGTTTCACTATGGAGCTCATGAGAGTTCGTTCTAATCTTAGCTATATTAATTTTCCTCTTTGAGCTAGTTAAAATAGAGAGATACTTTTGATCTTCTAAGGTGGGGTTGATGACCTCCTTATAATACCTTAATTTTCTTTTAGTTGATAGATCTTTTTCACACCACATTTTTTATTTGAACTTAGAAGTAACAATTTTTTTAATGTTATTAATGTTTTGCAATGCAACATTCTCGTCGATCTCCCAATGGTTTAACTAGGCCCTGATGTCTTTATACCAACCTCGTTTAAGCCTTAGGTGGTTTTGGTTGGAATTTGAAGCTAGCTTATGAAGTCTATGGTCTCCTATGCTATTGAGCTTGTGCTTGTATAACAGAAGCCTAGTCATAGCTAGGCTCTCGATAGGGGAAAGACCCACTTCTATAAGGAGAATAGGATAGGGTGTATTTCTTTTAATTTTAAGGTTATACGTTATAAAACGCTTCTGGATTTACAATGACAATAAGCTGGGTGGTTTGGGCCCACCAGCTATTCCATTTCCCCATACCTCTTAGGATTTATCTGAGTTTTGTTTGATAAATGAATAGTTTGTAAGTTTGATTTGATATAGCTTTGTAATTTCATTCCATAAATCTTCTTTATTCTCTAATCATTTGATATTTCTAATTTCATTCCACAGTTCTTTTTCATTGCTCTGATCATTGGAGTTTGATTAATGATATCGTTGTATTCTTGGAATATATTTTTCTGAAGACTGAGATAAGGAATACAAAGTATAGATAATGAATGTTTTCTTACTACATCTCATTTATATTAAAATTTAAGTGTGATACTTTCCCCTATCTCATTTGCTGCATAATGAGGTTTACTTTCAAGAGAAAGAATTTAATGATTCTATAAGATCGGGGTGATTTTGGAAGCAGTAGGAAATGTATTTATCTTATTTGTTTCTATTGCACACTTTCCTTACAGTTGAGTACTGAATTATTTCCAGAAAGGAAGTGTACATATAATTTAGATTCCTTTTTAAAGCATTCAATAATTTCCTCAGATTAGTTGGAATGAAGTTGCTTTAGGCTTCCTAGTTTATTTCATGCTTTCCATTGCAACATAGAAATAATCCTTTAAGAGGCTTTTCATTCTTTATTTCCTCAATGGTTTGTCAATTTGAGTTGAATCTACATTCCCTTGTCCCCTGGACAATTAAGGTAGACTTTATGCAGGAGTCACTCAACCTAGAAGAGGAGCCAGAAGTAGATTTACACTATGCTTGATTTATTTTGAAATGTCTTGTTCCTTTTCCTGAATGATGCCTTTTTAAATTGTTCTCCAAGAGATTGATTTTTTTATTCCACAGATCCCTAAGGTCTTCTTTTGGCATATTTTGTGCTATGCCTCGAAGTTTACCAACTCAGATTGACAATTTAAATTTTGTTGTAAATATTTCATTTATATCACCAAACATTTTGGCGTCGTTACTGGGGAGGCATTGTAGGATAAGGCCTCAAAAATTTGTCATGGTTTTCCCTTTCCTTCGCAATTGAAATTTTATATTAACGAGATCCCCCTTGCTTGTTGAAGCATACTGGATGGTATTTCCAGAGAGCTCACAAGCCAGGTTTTCCTTTAGTGAAAAGTGTGATGCCTGATTTGTTTCATTTACATCAATTGAGTTTTTACTTTAGTGCAAAGTGTGATGCCATATTTGTTTCCTTTACAACAATTGAGCTTTTCCTTTACTACAAAGTGTGATGCCTGATCTGTTTCCTCTACATCAATTAAGTTTTTACTGCAAAGTTTGATGCTTGATTTACTACAATTAAGTTTTAAAGAGTGATTTTCTTTAATGCAAAGTGTGATGTTGGGGTTTTCTCTTTACTGCAATTGAAGATTATTTGGGTTTCAAAGTGTGATTTTCTTGCGAATTTTACAATACTAATTTTTTTATTTTAACTGCAATTGAACTTTCAAGTTAGTGTGTTTCTATTTTTATGGTACTAAAAGAACCCCCCCGCTCTAAATCCATGTTCTAACAAGACCTCCCAACCAGCAAGAAAATTCCAGGAAGTGTGATGATATTCCAAGAATTATCTCAAATCCTAGCAGAAGTTGGGGTCTCTGCTTCACAGAAAGAACACATTTTGGCATCAATTAGAAATAGGTATATTGATCTAGAAGAAAATAATCATGAAGGTCCAGAAGATTATCCTAGGGAAACTGAGAAGCTATGGATCATTTCTAATGAGGAGAATCCATCAGAAGTAGATATTAAAAAACATCCACCTGATCCAGCCTGCAATTTAGGGGATAAACAAAGAAATTTGGAGGATTTGTATGATGCACTGAATGGTTCCCATGAATCAAATGGCCAAGAGTATATGGATCCCATATAATCTTCGTTTCAGATGTCTGCCAGTATCCACTCCTCCTTTATTATTCAATAATTTGTAGCATCACATCAGTTAATGCAACTGGTTCCTCATGTTCTGGTATTTTCTCAAATATACTTTTCAAATTTGAACATGAGTAGAATTATCCTCTTGTTGTGCACATGGTTGCATTGGAATTACTTCTATACTTAAAATGGAAGTCTTCCACTTCTTAGCGTAGATTAGGATAGAATAATAAATCAATGCCATGAATAAAGATGTTAGAACAATGCTATTAGGGCTTCGACTTCCAAAGCATAGCCACTGAAACTGCTTTTGATCCACAATGTTTTTTAACACACACATCTGTGGTAAGTCTTGTTGAGTATGATTCACTCTAATACCTCATGATTTTATGTAAGTGACCATGATTAATCATTCTAATGAGTTGTCATCTGAGATATATATTTTCAGTTTCCCCTATAAGGTATCGTTGGAAAACCTCCTATGGTGGACCACTCTTGTAAAGATCATAATGAGCCATTCATGAGAGCACTAGAATTATTAACTCAAAGAATATTTCAGTAATTATCTGATACATCTTAATTAAATGAATATTTAGGGTAGAGGAACTAGAAAGTAATGATTATTCATTAAAAAAAATTCATGCCATCCCATATTCTTAAGGAGTAGATCTGCCTCCCCACTTATTAAGTAAATTTGAAGTTAATTATAATCATAGTTTACAAAATATTTATGGGAGTATAGGAGGTCTCATGATGAGCCAACCTACCACGATCATGAGACCTAACATGCATGACAATTCTACTACTGGTCATCAAGCCAGAGTAATGGCTTTCAGTTGAAAAAACTAGAAGACAGAAGGTCTCATCACGAGTCGACCTGTTCATCCATGTTAATTCTTGTGAGTGGCACTGTCATCAACTGGATACCAAGCCAAGACAATGGCCTTCATCTAAATTTTAAAATCAAATAAAATAACTCTCAATCTATATCTAGTAAGTGGGACATACACATTTCATTGGGTTAAATGACATCCTTGCCGAGGCTATAGATTCTTGCGGGAAACAGTGGCTATGTCTATGGTATCAAAGTTAATTGCATACTATGATTTACTCGGTTATCTTCTCTTTCCCTAAAACTCATCATTTTATTTCTTGGAAAATGGTTTTGATATGATTTGAGCATGATGCTTTGAGTTCTATTTTTCAAAAAAAAAAAATAGGAATATTTAACGATTTTGGTTCCCTTAGTGAAGGTAACTCTTTCTACTAGATTAATAATAAATTTAGTTCTGCACCTAGATGACAATAAAATTTAGAGCGGTCAATAAAAATTTTGTTGATTGATCTAGGAAGGTGTCATCTTGTTCTATTTTTGTTTCCCTTTTCTGGTATCATAATTCACTTCGATATTTTCCATGGTATTTAGAGTGATGATGATTACTCACAACGTATTGATGGACAACAATGTGTGTTGATTGTGGCTACCTCTGAATAAGCACTACAGGTCTAGGTGCAGGATTGTTATAGTAGGTGTAGTATTGCTATAGCAGGTATAGGAACCTTGTGGCAGTCTTCTTGAAATTGCACCTCTTCTAGCAAAGATTTTTTTTATCATTGATGTTAATAAGACTCTAAGCTAACAATGGAATTCTAAAAAGAAACCTATGACAATAAGGGGGTTTATTTGAGACAAGACAATAGGTATGTAATATCTATCATAATGGTGCAATATTTTTTTGAAATTTTTTCTACACATACTGCTTTCCTACACCTGATCTTATTGTATGATGACCCTTCTTTCATATCGAATATTTCTTCTCCTTGATAATTCTTTCACTTGATGCTTCGACAAGGGTTGTTGACACTATAATTATGATGTTGCAGGAAAATTTAAAAGGATGTATCAGTCCTTTGCTAATCATTAATATTTAAGTATTTCCCCCCTACTATATTTCGTGACTTTGCATTAGGTACTCCATGCTCTAGACTTTCAATAAATATAATGGTATATTTAATATATGAGAAGACATTTTAATTTGTTGGAATATTGATGCCAAGTGTCCATGTATAGAAAGCTCTCCCCTCATAGTCATGATTTTTTTTACATCAGGGGAATATTTTTCGAATGCTCATAATAATACCCATGTACATTTGATCCAACGCTTATTTGACTAAGGTAGTCATGTTAAGAAAGGAGGTCAAATAAGGCTTGTTTGTGATCATTTTTATGATTGAATCAATTTATAAGACCAAGACTCCATCATCCCTTTTGATAATTAATATGTCCTTCGGCATTTATTCCATGAAATCAACTTCATCTTATGTGCATCATGAGTAGTTATGCCGCTTGAAAAAAATGAATCAACCTACCCAATTTGTTTAAGATCATTTGATCCTCTATTATTTAAGTATTTCACTAAAGCAGAATGGGTTCACTTCTTATTTCTAATCATCTTGTTCAATCCTAGAGTACATATTGCATCTGTAGTCCATTAAAGCCATGACGAAAATGAAATATGACCTTCATGAGATCGGATCCATGGAGGAGCTGGAGAAAAATCCTGAATACAATGCATGCAAATAGAAGTTGATAAAAGGAGGATGGCATGAATTTGTGGCTAAGTTTTAGGGGTCTGAAGATGAATTTTCATTGCAATTTTCACAAAGTTTCGATGGGAAGGTAACTCGAATTGGGGATTTGGCTATGAATGTGACTAAAAAGACCATTGCCCGAGCTACTAGATTACCACTGGAAGGAAATAAATGGTTCAAGAAAAAAGGCATAGATAAACAATAGATTATGAAATTTCTCAAAGTAGGGATATAGCGTTCCCAGATCAGAGATGAATGGTGTGCTCCTATGTTCATCCTCTAGAAATATTTGACCTGCAAAGGCAGGTATGCACCAACTTTTCTATATCGTATTGGTTCGTTGCTATTTTCACTAGAGAGAGAGATAAATTTCCCCTATTTCTTGTAAAAATTCCTACAGAATATGTCATAGGGAGTTCATAGAACCGTTAAAAACCTTAGGGTAAGCCTTTATCATTACGAGCTCATCGCCTCAAGGCGTCGATTTGGATCTAGAGGAAGAAAAAAATAGTAAAAGAAAATACAGGTGCCATTGATGGAGAAAGAGATAAACTTCAAAGATTTTAAGAGTTTACTGCGAAATTTATGTCCCAAAATAAGAATCTGGTAACTGATCAAGTCAACGAACCAATTATAGGAATAGATAAAATAGAAATCCCTATAAAAGAAGCAAGTTCAATTCAAAACTCCCATGACAGAAGTAAAATCAAAGTTTGAATTCTCATTTGATCCTTTTATAGCAAAAACTGCTGACATTCACTCCACCAATCAACATCAATCAAAAGGGTCCATTGATGGTTATATTATAAGGAAGAAAAATAGGATGATAAATACATTGAATAAGAAGATATATGAGATTATTGTTCGTGAAGAAAATGTGAAAGGGGAGAACAAATATTTGGAGAAACTATGTGTTAAGATGCTTAGTAAAAATAGTAGGTTGAGTGTTAAGAAGGATAATTTGCAGAAGCTAGCCAAGGATTGGACCAAGCAAGCAAAGTATTATGTTTACCACAATAGGATCTAAAAAAGAGAAATTAAAATGGTCATAAGCACGGAGGGAAAGAACCTGAACATTTCAATTAATACAACAGGGCTCTAGGCCATAACCTTTCATTTTTGAAATTTTGAATTCCATCTTATGGTTTGGCTTGCACGAGGATGTGCAAGAAGATCAGCGTGGGAGATTGTTGAACCTCCATTTTTTCTAGGTTTTCATACTCTTTTGCTGAATAATTCTCATGCTTGCACCAGGTGTTTATAGTCATTATTATGCCTTTTATGCATTATTGGGTTATTATAGAGGCACTCAGAGGTAACATGTTATTGATTTATGAACTTCTTCTTTTTTTATAATTGGAAAGGATTTGGGGTCAAAATATCACTAATAGCAGGCTATCCTTGTGGCAGGTGTAAAGTTCCTGTACCAGCAGTGCAAATCTTGTTCTCGCCTCCAAGATTTTCATACATTGAATTTTCATGATGGAAAACGATCATATGGGTTTTGAATAACATGCTTTTAGTATGCCAATGTGTTCCCTTGATCACACCCAGGTCTTCTAGATAGTGCATAAAACGATGGTCAAAGTACTCGGTCAAACTGTCTTTTATAAAATTACAAAGTTTGTTAACATCGTGATATTCCCATGGACACGATGGCAAAGATTTCACAGTTTGATATATATTTTTTTATTTATGTGGAACCTTAGATCGATTTGAATCTAGTGGTTGATTGAACCTCTTATTTTCGATACAGAAACTGGTTTACAGTCTCTAAACTCACATACACTGATAACCTTCGATTTGAGTAGCTGGGAGGCAATGATATTATAAAAATGAAGGTTATATATATATATATATATATATATATATATATATATATATATATATATATATATATAGAGAGAGAGAGAGAGAGAGAGAGAGAGATAGATAGATAGAAAATCATTGTATTTTATAGATCATATTCTGAGAGACAGAGGTGGATTTTGTTGTGTAAGGAAGGGAGGAGTTTGTGACCAGTGGCATGATCTCTGAGGGGGACCATTGGGGCCAAGCTCAGCGTTGTTCAATGTTCATGTAATATGATTTTAGTATTAATATAAGTTGGAATCATGTTCATATCTATTATTTTTTGAATCTTCTAGTATTGTGATTTAGTCTTTACAAGGGAAATGAGTTGGATGGTTTGGCCCCACCAGCCAGTCTGTTGCCCCATACCTCTTAGGATTTCTTTGAGTTTCATTTGATAAATGCATATTTTGTAATTGTGATTTTATATAGATTTGTAAATTCATTCCATAACTCTTCTTTATGCTCTGATCATTTTATATTTGTAATTTCATTCCACGGTTCTTTTTCATTTCTCTAGTCATTGGATTATGATTAATGATATCATTGTTTTCTTGGAATATATTTTCTGAAGACTGAGATAAGGAAGAAAAAGTATAGATAATGAATTTTTTCTTGCTAAATCTCATTTATATTGCAAGTTAAGTGTGCTACTTTCCCTAATCTCATTTGTTGCATAACGAGGTTTACTTTTAGGAGAAAGCATTTAATGATTCTATAAGATCAAGGTGAGTTTGGAAGAAGTAGGAAATGTATTTAGCTTATTTTTTTCTATTGCACACTTTCCTTATGGTTGGGTACTGAATTATTTCCAAAAAAGCATTGTACATATAGTTTAGATTCATTTTTAAAGAATTCAATAATTTCCTCAAATTAGTTGGAATGAATTTTCTTTATGCTTCCTAGTTTATTTCATGCTTTTCATTGCAACATAGTAGTAATCCTTTAAGAGGCTTTGCATTCTTTATTTCCGAAGTGGTTTTTCAATTTGAGTTGAATCTACATTCCCTTGTCCCCTAGAAAACTAAGGTAGACTTTTTGCAGGAGTCACTCAACTCAAAAGAGGAGCTAGAAGTATATTTACGGTGTGCTTGATTTATTTTGAAATCTCTTGTTCAATTTCCTGAATGATGCTTTTTTGAATTTTTCTCCAATAGCTTGATTTTTTTTGTATTCCATGGATCCCTGAGGTCTTCTTCTGGCATATTTTGTGCTAGGCTTCGAAGTTTACCAACCCTGATTGACAATTTAAATGTTCATTTAAATATTACATTTATACCGCCCAACAAATCTGATACCAATTGTTATGTCAAGGATAGTGTGGTGAAGAGCATCAAACTATCCTCACTTCTATGATGCTTTGGCTCTGATACGAACTCCGTTGGTGAAGATCTCTACTAATTTTGCCTTCTGGTATCTCTCTTTGACACCAACTGTCACGTCGGGGATATTTTGTTGAAGAACATCAAATTTTCCTTAGTTTTTCAATTCTTCAACTCTTATACCAATTGCTACAACCCTAGAGAGCCTTATGGTCACAAGGTGCCTTTTGGGCATACTTTGATCACTTAAATATGTGCCACCATGGTGTTTCACAATTTCCTAGTGTAGCACAACATTAGTTCAGCCCGGCTACACCTATACTTCTTTCTTTTTTAAGTGTTACTGGAATATTAACTTAACCACTTTTCTTCTTTAATAATGTGCAATATTAGTATAAACATGCAACATCATTAATACATATACAATAAATATATATCATGGGAAACACTTATTTTAACACCCACAAACTATTTTCATATAAGACAATATAGCATACAAAGTACAAGTCCCAACACTTGGCCAATTACAACAACTCAACTTGCAACTGTATACAAATTATCTGACAACCTTAACATGTGCAATGTCTTGGTTGCATGTTGTTGCAGGACCCTTTTGATTACAAGTCTCAAGACACTCTACTTCAATCGTAGACAAAACATACGCCTTTGTACAAAATTGTTTCATTATGCCAAACTTCAAGTTTCAATGCAGTGGAAACCCCAATTTTCGCCCGAACAACAAATTTCCCATCCACCTAACCAAACTCCAAAGTTTTTTCAAAGTCGCCCAACTTGTAATATCGCACAATCTCTTAGTGTTATATCTCTCTATGACGACCACATGCATTTTCTCTTTATAATATTGCAGATCCCGACACAATCTCACAAAGATACCAAAATATTGGCAATAACTATTGGCCTGCATGACCCAAGGAACAACCTAACTCCAACTCCTTGGGCCAAGTTGCACTGCCATACTCTATACTACTTTTAGTCATTTTAAGGCTCAATCACATGCATGTTACATGACTATTCCATCCCTTGGTTCACACGACCCACCTGATATCTTGCATGACTCACCTAACCCATTCACTTGACTCACTCGACTTGCTCGCATGACTCACCTATCACTCACATGACTCACTCGACTCAGTTTCATGACTGACTGAAATCACTTGTATGACTCATTTGACTGCTCATATGACTTTCTTGGCTTGCTCGCATGACTCACCTAGCCTATTTGCATGACTTCTCACCTGCCTCTCCCACACGACATACCCAACCTACCTGCACGACTTTCTCAGCCTACTCTCACAACTCAGTTGGCTTGTTCACCTGACTACTTGTATGGCCAACTCACATGATTGGTTGAGTTTTGTTACATGCAATTTTCCCTCACCACATACCTTCCCTAAATAACAAGTAATGCATTCTCTCAAATATAAATAAATAAATAAATATATATATATATATATATATATATATATATATATATATATATATATATATATATATATATATATATATATCTCAATCGTTCCACTCCATCATGTTGGGTTGACCCCCTTCGTACAAGCCCTTTACATGACCGCACATTTTGCATTACCATGAGCTCCCACGACTCATGTTGCATGACTCCCTCATACAATTGCATCCTCATAGGACTCGCACGACTTCCCCCATGACCACACCCTTGCACCACTTGTATGACCTCTTGTATGACCATTCCTTCACACAACCCTTCGGACAATTTTTACGACTTCAGTTGTTGGCATGCCCTCTGATGTAGGAGCATCAACCTCATGTTGTCTAGACCCAGAGGGGTCACAAAATTCTCTACAAAGGAAGGAATTTCCTCATAATTAAATTGTGCAAATTAGAAATTATAGGCTTTTAATTAGCCATGTGTCTTATTATAATTATATTGAGGTGTAAGGGTGTTTTAATGACTAGCCAACTTGCCTTTGTCAATGCAATAGATATAGGTAGGTCTCCCGGAATTAGAGGTTTTATGAATTTGGAGAGGAACAACTCTCAATGCATTACTAAGGCGTTGGTGCTTGATTTGGCCCTCTTCTAAAAATTGGCTCCTTCTTTTGGTTTTGTCTCGCCCTTCCCTTGTTATATGACTTCTCCTTGTGTCTTATTATAAAAAAGGTGTACTTAAATTTTATTAATAAAATCCTCATCCTTAACCTGCATGGGGTTTGTCATTATAATAATCTTTATAACCTGTAAAATATCATTATTACATTAAATAAATTTTTTGAAATTATACCCTTAAATTAATAATGACACAACACCTTATAATATAACTTATTATTGTAATAATCAAAAAATTAAAAAAAAAAACACACACAAATGAAATAAATTAAAAAATAATTAAAATACAAATTATTAAAATAATTAAAAAAAAATAGAATATAATAAATAAATAAATAAATCATATTAAAATTTAGTATGAATTAAAATAATAAAAATTAAATAAAAATTAAAATTAAAATTAAATTAAATAATTACGCTTCTTATTTGAAAACAACTTTTCTAGCTGCCAATGTGTCCATGTCTAAGCCATTGGATCAAATGTTAGACGATTAAAATTTTTTAGGCCGTTAGATCCACAAGTAAATAGTTTTATATGTTTTTTTATAATGTTAGTTTTTTTTTTCTTTTTAATAAGTTAGATTGATTTTAGGTGTATAATAGAAATGTTGTAATGTCATGTTTAACATTTTGACTATGTCAAATAACACAAAAATAAAAATAAAAGTAAATTAAATAAAAAGATTGACATAATGTAATGAACATTTTAACTAGGTAAAAATAAAATAAAAAAAAACAAAAATAATAAAATAAGATAATAATAAACTATAAAAACAGCCCATGGTATTGACCTTATTTGAAAACAACTTCCCTAGCTTCCAATGTGTCCATGTGTGAGCCATTGGATCAAATGTTAGATGATTGAAATGTTTTAGGCTATTAGATCCACAAGTAAATAGTTTTATATTTTTTTTTTATAATGTTAGTTTTTCTTTTTCTTTTTCTTTTTCTTTTTCTTTTTCTTTTTAATAAGTTAGATTGATTTTAGGTGTATAATAGAAATGTTGTAATGTCATGTTTAACATTTTGACTATGTCAAATTACACAAAAATAAAAATAAAAGTAAATTAAATAAGAAGTTTGACATAATGTAATAAACATTTTAACTAGGTCAAAATACAATAAAAATAAATAAAAATAGTAAAATAAAATAATAATAAACTATAAAAACAACCCATGGTATTGACCCATGGTATTCATGTGGAACATAGTTTATTAAATTATTTCACAGGACATGATTTATCTTGAGCAAGAGTGATGAATGCTCATAATTTTCATTTCTTAAATAACACTAAATTCACCTTTAATTATTTAATTGTAATAGTTTGTAAAAAAATTTACTCCTACTAAGTAAAACAAATTTATTAATAAAGAATTGAATGCCAAATTGAAAGATTGCTCAAGCTAAAACTACTATAATATATAGAACTGATTTTTTTGATGTATAAATTATTTGTTTTATATGTATTTGAATTTCCATTACCTATTATCTCTAAATCCCATGGGGAGTTATTGAACATGGGAGCCAACTTTAGGTAAATAAACATTCACATTGTCAACTTGCAAAAAAAAATTACAATCCTAAAATTATCTTACCTAATCATATTTTCAAATATATAATTGAGTTCCATTTATTAAAAACAAAGGCAATATTAAGAACCTCCTAGAGTTTTAAGAGGTAATTGACATGAAAAATAAAAAATCTCCTCATGACAACATATAATCATTTAAAAAAATACAAATACAAATTACTATTTTAAATAAAAATAGTACACAGAATCACATTAATTACCATGGCCCTCGTGTACCTTCCTCTTATTACTTTTTAAATAATTTAATCATTAAAAAACTAAAAAGGGATAATAGATAGTATCATAATTTTCTTATCTGAACTAATTGCTCCTATATGAAACAATGATGACTTTCATCAGTTCAAGAGGAGTAAAAACAAGTTTACTGAGAAAGTCAATAGTGTGGTATAATAACTGATTTTTGAATCATTGTGACAAACAAAACATCACATTAGCTCACAAAATATATCTAATGCTATAAGGATCTGAGATGATAGTAATGTTTTGAATCATGATAACTAGGTGACAACCAAAAAAAAGTTTTAGCCACAAAAAAAAATCACAACAACTCACACAATATATCCAAGGTTGCAATGAACCCCACACATAGTGATGGACATCATGGGAATTTTAGTGAACATAGAACACCACCCTAAAAATTTTATACTCTTGATCAATTTAGAATAATCTAAGATGTCTAGATTGGATGCTAGGTGGGTGGTACAATAATTGAGGATGCTTCTTAAAGGGTAAGGGAATTTAGATACTCTATCCTTCCACCAAAGTTATAAAAAGTGAGACTTGTAGATTATAGTTTTACAAAATGGACACCATGTGATTAAAAATAAGTTACAAACATTAGGTATTTTAAAAGGTATTTAAAAAGTAATAAGAGGAAGGTACACCAGGGCCATGGTAATTAATGTGATTATTTGTACTATTTTTATTTAAAATAGTAATTTGTATTTGTATTTTTTTAAATGAATATTGTTAAATGTAATGTAATATTTTTATTTAAAATAGTAATTTATATTTGTATTTTTTAAAATGAATATTTCTAAATGTGTAATTGAGTAAAATATATTAAATTGATGTTCTAATTTTTAAGATATTTATTTTAAAAATTCAAAGTATGGTGAGTTTTCCTTTATTAAGCTTTGAGTCTAGATGTGCAGAGAATGAATCTATGTCAAGTCCCAAACAAGATTCTCATGTCCCAAACAATATTCTTCTTTCTCTTCTTATTCTAGCTTGCACCTTGACACTCCTCTCCTCCTCCTTGCACAAATTTAAACTAGGAGGCACAAGGTAGTTGTTTCATATAGGAACATTTAGATATGATAAGAAAAATGTGATCCTCTATTGTAATTTTCTCTACAAATGTGATGGCAAGTGTGCTCTAAATGTTGACAATTTCATGGTTAATGTAGTATAAGCTACATGCAAATTGATAGCCTTGTATACAAGATCAAGAAATCTATGTCCAATATCCAACACCATAGAGTAAGACATGTTCACCAATTCAACAGTTGCCTATGCCAAATATCCAACACCATAGAGCAAGACATGTTCACCAATTCAACAATTGCTTCCAAATCTCTCTCAGTGCTAGAGTTGTTTTCTCAGTAAACTTGGATTCTCAATTCACGTTAAATACAAATTTTATAACCTAACGTTTTTAGTAGTTGGAAAGACTTTACTAATTTTTACCTAACCTAAAATCAAATTTCATATTTTATAACCTAATGTTTTTAGTAGTTGGAAAGATTTTACTAGGTTTTACCTAAACTAAAATCAAATTTCATGTAATAAAAGTATGTGACACAATATTATGAGGAGAAAATTATAAAATGTAAGTTTATATTTAAATTTCATTTATCATTACGTTTTACATTTGAGAACCAATTCATATATTTTCTCTTTAATGCGGGAAATATTATTTAAATATTTTTTAAATGTGGAAGATTTGAGCGGAAATTAATTAAAAATATAGAATAAATATTTTATCTAGGAAAAAAATATTATTATTAATTAAATTTTATTTGGGAAGCTAGGAGAACAAAATGGAAAACTAACTCTTAGCCATACAAAAGAAGATCCAAACACTCATTTGAGAGGTTAGACACATACATATTAGAGGATGGTAGGATGGAGACGAAGACTTATTATTTTAAAGCCATGATGCACTTGTTGCAGTGGTTCTTCTCTTTGTGACTATAAGGTTTTGAATAATAATATTATAATTCTTTGTATTTTTCTTCTCTCCCTTCGTGCTTTTCTTTGTTTTGAATCCATATTTTCTGATTAAATTATTCAAGATTATTGATACAATTTGATTATACAAAAATATTGAATCCATAAATGATTTGAATGCTTGAATATCTCATATTTTAGGGTTTAAAATTCATATTTGAGTTTATTCATTGTAGGTTGAAATTCTAATGATACATGTTATCTAGGATTTATTTGCATATTAAACTTAAATACCAAAAAACCAATTTTCATTTTTTTATTGTCCTTTTTACTTTTTTTTATTTTCCATTGTATTTACTTCATTTACAAAGGTGATAGATTGGGAATAGTTTGACTTGATCAGATTCTTTAATCTTTCACACATGAAACTGATTTATTTTTTCTCCAATATTTATCATTAGAAATAACTGAATCAAATATTTTGATTGTTTGTGCAAGATAAATTAATATTGATACATGATGTCATATTCATCTAACTACACATTTTAATTAGATACATTTAAGCCAATTTATTTTAATTTTTTTCTTTTCCTTTTATTTTAAACGTTAATTTGTACAAACCCAAATGTTATGTATGAGTTATGATATAATGTTATCTATGAGTTATGATATATTAATTTAAAACCTCATTTTTTCATAAATGATATATTATTTTAATAAGTTTCAAGTGCCGTGTACCTACCACATTTCTTTCCCTAGAAACCTTATTTTATTTAAAATACTCTTATATTATTAACATGGCCTTATTTATTTTCCTATATGGAATATTTATTTAATTAACATTATTATTAGAGAATACCCCCTGTGGTAAATGGGAGGCCAACCCTTGTCACCAGAGGCGACAAGATCTTTTATCCTCAATGAATGTCTTCTCAGGTTGTTGTCAGTTACTAGGAAAATATAAGAACCAACATTCTTATGCTTTCTTTTTCGGGGAGTGAATTCTCAAGGTTGTGTTTCTCTTGGTAACTGGATTAATCGATTAATACTGTGACTTGTTTCTGAATAGGAACACTAATGCACTCACCTTAAAAATTTTAAAGTATATATTATTTGTTTTGTTCACTTTGTGACTCTTAGATTATATATAGATTTTATTTTCCAATGGATTTCTCTTAGACTTCTCATGTATCTAAATTAGTTTCTAACATACCTATTTTATTCCATATCTTTGATTATGCTAATATCGATGAGCATAGAGAAGGAAACTTCCAAGGAGAAGCAAGGTTACGCAATCACCAAAAAGAAGAGGAATGTGGTGTCTTCATTGATTTTGATATCGATTCATTTTAGGTTCATGTCAATTATTTAAAATTTCTTAGGTATGATGAGTATGATTATAATTATTCACTTGTAGATTTAAATTCACAAATATCATACACCTATAATGCTTTTCATATTAATAACCATGATAAACATGACTATGTAAGTAACAAAAAAACCTGTTTACGATAATTGTGCGCATGATAATGTTATGGTATATGGAAACACAGATGAATTAACCCTAAGCCTTTTTTTAACTAATATATACATCATCACTTTAATAACTTCTTCCAAACTACACACTACTATATCAAAAATTCTTCTTCTCGATATGATGAACATGAATTTCAATAAAATTTAAGTTGCCACATGGTTTGTCTTCATATGTTTTCATATTTCCCTAAGATGGGAGTAGACTATGAATATATTGCAAATACATTACTATTGGAAACGTTTCATCATTTAAACAATTACACAAAATTTCATGACTTTTTAGAAGATTGGATGGAAAAGGTCTTTAAAAGAACATCATCTTATCATTATGTAGATATCAACTTGTTGATATGAAATAAAATGAGAGAAACATCTTACCCTTCCTCACAATTATCTAACAGATTACTATTTTCAAAACATGGGGATAAAAGTTATGGAGTTGATAAATTACTCTCATTGTTACAATAGTTGTGTGATTTCTTTGAACAACTTTTCTTTTGAAAACACATTATCTATAAACCATGTACATAAATAAATTGTTTCTTACTTATGCTTCTTAGGTTTAGAATCAATAAAGATGAAAGTTTTTGCATCTTTAAGAATATTTATATCATCATAAATAGAATGTAATATAGGTCTATGAGTCCTTAGTATGCACTATATTAACGAGTACGGAATACATATTTAAAGACTTTATTTATATATCATGGTTGAGGGGTAACTATCGTTCAAAGGGATAAAATCTCAATTTATTTAATAATTCCAAATTCATATTAAGCATTCCTCATAACATATTTCTTCTGATACTACTTACACATGACTATCATAAGGGGATTACATTAAGTCATAAGTTTAGACCAATTAATGTAAGATTTGGCTTCCATAACATTTAAGTGAAACTTTTGGGGAGCTAGTTAGTCACAATCATTACCATGCATGAGAACTTCTGTGATCACCATACTACCCTAGGGATAGGAACCTATGTTATCTTGGGTGAGGCATGATGGTATCTCCATTGGGGTATTGAATAGTCCCGTTGATAGCAGAGCAAGACCATTGACGCTAGATTAAAACCTAATGTGTAATATTCTCACTCCTTCTATTGAGGTAACTTCTTATCGAGTATGATGACATCTCCGATGGGGCTATAGATGCTTTGTGATAGTGGAGCAAGGTTAATGGTATTGGACTATGTCCAATGCATAGCATTCTCATCTTGTCAATGCTATATTTAATAACTAAATTGTAGGAAGACCTCTAACATGAAGGGTAAACAAGAATTCAGAAAGTCCCTTATCTCAGGATAGTGGATGACTCTGTTGGGGTACTGAACAGGCCTGCTAGTAGCAGAGCAACATTTGATTCTGGAAACTCATGTTATGCAACCAAAAAGGGAAATAAATCCCTGATTACTAGTCTCCATAGTTTTAATAAAACCTTACGCTGAAATGAAATTCACTCTTATGAATCTTAATTAGTACTATGATTTATGCAATTTCTTGATCATTAGCTGTAAGCATGTATGATATGGTGTTGAAATGCTCTTAGGGGGTGAAACATATACCAATTTATGATCATGTTCCCTAAATCATAATCATATTTACCTCAATACATTGAATACACAAACAAACATATTATATATGGGTGAAAATGTGAAGCTGGGTTCCACTTTTTGCCCTTTTTTGAGAAAAAAATTTCATTTTTTTCGGTTCTTCAACTTTCTGCAAACTATAACAATTTTTTTGTGTAGAATTTCATTTTGCGATAAAAATAAAAGTTGTGAGAAATTTTGTTAGCTTTCTATTACTTATTTTTGAAATTTTTTTATGCAGATTTGATATGTCAACTTAGCGTTTCTTTGAGTGTGTGTTTCTTAACAATCAAAGGATTCATAAGAAGTCATGTTATGACGCAATGTTTTATTCATTGAAAATTTGTGTTTTTGAAAAAACAAAATGTGTTACAACAATCTAGACAGAGTCTACTTTGTTTTCGTCATATTTACAAAGCCAATGGATGCATATCATAATTACTAGAATTTTTTGAACTGGTCCAATACGAAAAACTGCGTATTTTTTATATGTTTCGCGTGGCAACAAATTTCTTAACATATAAGTTATAAACTAAAAATCTAAAAGCTACCCATTAGAGTCAATGGACCAATGTAATGCCCCATAATTTTTTCAATTTTTTTTACAATGTATTTTGGGAGATACAAAATTTTGATTTCATTGAATCACAATGACCCTCAGAAATTGTTTGCACCCATTTTATTAAAAAAATAATTAAAATTAATAAACGTTTACGAAATTCCATAAAGTTATATTTCCTGAAAGTAGATTCAATTATGAAAATGCTTTTCTTGGTTCTGATAGTTAATTAACAACCTTTCATGGAGTTTAATCAGTCCAAAGTTGCAGAACCGTTTTCAGAGCCTGGTTTTGCGTAATTGGTGACGCATTAGTTCCGCCGAACTTTTAGTCCAAGTTCGGCCGAACTATGTTTTCCACTTACGAGTCGTTAAAACTAACGTCTTAATAGTTCGGCTGAACTTCTTATCAAAAGTTCGACCGAACTATTGTGTAACTCTCCGTCGGCCAGAAAATTTTGTGGAGCCCCCTACAAAACACACATTTCACATCAATATAAATTGCCGCGAAATGATTCACAATTTTCGCACATTTCGCAATATGTGGAAAATTATTGAACTTGTTAGTCTTTGTGTACTAGGGTCTCATTTGATTTATCTTTGTTTCATTCTGGTTATCGATCAACTTAAACTTTAAAATGTGAAGATTTTCTTCTACTTCTTTACGTTTTTGTCATTTCCTTTTTTCAACTGACTCCATGCCATGTGAAAACATATGGTCTATGGCTCTTGATGTCGTGCAAGGAGGTGTCATCTCCAATTGGAGCCAAATGTTGTTGCTTGATTTGACCCTCTTCTAGAAACTGGCTCTTTTTGTCGGTTTCACCTCGTGCTTTCCTTGCTATATGACTTTCCCTTGTATCTTATGATAAAAAATGTGTGCTTGAATCTTATTAACAAAATTTTCTTCCTTACCTTGCATTAGGCTTGTCATTATAATGATCATTATAACTTATAAAAATCATTATTACATTAAATAAAATATTTTAAATTTTAACTCTAAATTAATAATGACAAAAATCCTTATAAACATAAATTATAATTATCATTGTAATAATTTTTAAAAAAATGAAAATTGATAATTGAAAAAAAAATTAAAAATTTAAAAAAATAATTAATTTAATAATTAAAATACAAATTATAAAAAATTAAAAAATTAAAATATAATAATTAATTAAATAAGAGACATAAAAAAATTAAATAAATGATAATACAATTTTATATGAATTAAAATAATAATAATAATAAATAAAAAACTAACCTATTGCCTACTTACCTCATTACTCTTCGCTTAAAACATTAAAGAGGCTTGCTTATGAGACACTCTTTGGAAAAAACGAGGGTGGACCATAACCATGCACTATTTATGACATTGTTTATGTCATAAACTCTCAATGCACGACAACTAACAGGCTTGGGAAAGTGCATTGGGCCTATTTAAATGTTAAACCATCAACCTATTTCACACCTGACCGCCATCCATCCTCAACATATTGACGGTTAGGATGGTGTCGGGCTTAATTTGGCCTGGAGTTTTATCTCTCCTCCCATCAGCCGTTGAAATTTGTTTGAGATATATATATATATATATATATATATATATATATATATATATATATATATATATATATGGTTAATTATCTATATATATATATATATGATGATGGTTAATTTTATATATATATATATATATATATATATATATATATATGATGATGATGGTTAATGTTCACTGAAACCAATTTTTGGTTTATCAGATCTAAAGAAAAGAGTTATTTAGTTTGATTTAAGATTTTATTCCTATGCTCGAAAAGTTTGGAGAGAAGTCTCTCGAACTCACTATAATTTTGACATCTTAAAAGGCTAGGAAGGTCAGTATTGCAACAAATATTATGAAATTGAGCTCTAATGTGGTTGTATGTAGGACACACTAAGAGGAAGTGATTTTCATCCTCGATGTTCATATTCTCACAAAGATGGCAGATCCTTTCTATCCATGGTGTTTTAGGAACTGTCCAACGACCTGTTTCACTATGGAGCTCATGAGATTTCATTCTAATATTGGCTATATTAATTTTCTTCTTTGAGCTAGTTAAAACAGAGAGATACTTTTGATCTTCTAGGGTGGGGTTGATGACCTCCTTATAATATCTTAATTTTCTTTTAGCTGCTAGATCTTTCTCACACCACATTTTTTCTTTGAACTTAGAAGTAACAATTTTTTAATGTTATTAATTTTTTGCAATGCAACATGCTTGTCGATCTCCCAATGGTTTAACCAGGCCATGGTGTCTTTATACCAACCTCTTTTAAGCCTTAGGTGGTTTTGGCTGGAATTTAAAGCTAGCTTAGGAAGTCTATGGTCTCCTATGCTATTGAGCTTCTACTTGTACAACGGAAGCCTAGTCATAGCTAGGCTCTTGATAGGGGAAAGACCCACTTCTATAAGGAGAATAGGATAGGGTGTATTGCTTTTAATTTTAAGGTTATACATTATAAAACGCTTCTGGATTTGCTCAATATTTCTCCAAGATTATCTAGAGATGCTGCAACCCCAAACCTCACATCCATATAAGATAACAGGAGTGATTAAATTTTCAAAGAGGAACTTCTTTCTATCCCACATTACGAGGTTTTTCGTTTTACAATTATTTTCAAGACCAAAATAAGCTTTCCACCCCCCATTAATCCTTTTCTGAATGTTATAGTTCCAGTTGAGCTTGTGATGAATATCAATTCCTAGGTACTTGTAAGAAGACACTTCCTCCAAGTTACTATTGTCATACATAAAATTAGCGTAAGTGTCCTTCTTGGATTTGATAATCATAACTTTTTTTTTGTCAGTGTTAACAGACATACCCATTGTAGAGCAGAAATCCTTAAGAAGTCCAAGTTGCTTATCAAGATCAAATGGGAACCTTGCGAGAAGAACAATATCGTCAGCATAGAGAAGAAGGATGATGACTATCCTAGCTAAGATCGTGCCATCACATCCTGCTTCCTCTAAAAAACCTTATAGCTTGTCGATGTAAATGCCAAATAGGATAGGGGAGAGGGGGAAACCTTGTTTAACTCCGATATTACACTTAATATCTTTCAACCACCCCTCATTTCTCTTTAACTTGGCAATTACATTCTCATATAACCTTATAGCGGTTGCTCTTACCTCGAAAGTAACATTTAGCTCTTCTAATCTATTCCATAGGTTTTTTCTATGAACCATATCGAAAGCCTTTCTAAAGTCCACAAAGCAACAGAAGAGATCGGATTTATCATTGCAACATTCCTCCACAATGATCCTAAGCGTAACGAGGTGGTTTGTTGTTGAGTGCTGCCTTCTAAAACCTGCTTGGCCATTAGCCCGCTTACCTTCACTTTCAAGCCAAATGCTCAACTTCTTTTCCAAAATAATACCATATAACCTGGCTAAGAGAGGGCTGATCATAATTGTCCGATAATTAGAGGGGTTATTTGTATCCCCACTTTTAAAAATAAGGATAATGAGGCTTTGAGTCCAAGGTTTATGGAACCCTTGCTTGACCGCTTTGTTGAAAAGATTCTGGATGTGGGGGATGAGGACAGGACCTCCAATTTTTAATATTTCCACCTGGTAACCTTCAATGTCTTTAGCTTTCCCATTTTCCAGGAGTTTAGCCCCAAAATCAATGTCTTCTAATGAGAAAACTTCTTTCGTTGTGAGCAGCATTTCAAATTTATCCCTGGCATTTGGAGATTCATAAATCTTTTTAAGATAGGAGTTCCAGTCGTGTAAAGAAATTTTATTATTAGCTTTAGTTTTCCTAGTTATTATCTGCCTCCAGAATTTCTTAGGAGCCACCTTAGAGAGGTATAAGAGATTCTCTTGTCTTTTACGAATATATTGCCTTTTTTTTCTTTTTTGTTAGGGCTTTGTAGATTTTTTTCTTGTCAATTTTGAGAGATTCATCAACAGCTTCATTAATTGATCTCCTCGCACTTTTACAATCTTTGTCATACCGTGGGTTGGTTTTTCTATTTCTTTTATTACTTGAGACTCCAATTGAGAACTTGTTAATAGAATATGAGAGGGTTGTAGTAAAATTATGATAGAGGTCATCTATGTTCTCTATACTAGATAAAGGAAGAAAATTAGTTTTTAATTCATTTAGAAAGAGATCGTTTTTAATTCTATCAAAGATTAAGTTCTTTTCACTATAAGGATTATCTTCGATGGGATCTCTATGCATGAAAAAATTGAGAGTTTTGAGTAAAGGCCTATGATCAGAGTCAGGCTCGTGGTCGTCTAAGATGTCAAAATATATTATTTCATTTTATAAAGGGAGATTGGAAATAACATAATCTACCACGTTATTGCCAAGCCCATGGATGCAGGTCATCTGGCTAGAACTGGGCCACTTCTCTAGACCATTGCAAATTATGAGATCCTGAGCACTACAGAGCTTGACTAGCTCTGACCCAAACAAATTATCCCCTAGGTCTTCAGAGCTCCTTTTGTACTGGCTAACCAGAGTAGGGTCTTCATCTAACCAAAGAGGATTGGGGTTGGAATGATTTCTTAGAAGAATAGCTTGGTTGCTTGAAGTTCGAGCATTAAAATCACCCATTAAAAGAATATTACCTTCATTCCTTAGGCTAGAAATATCATTCTTTAAACCATTGTAAGGACTATTTTTATCTAGATTCTTTTTCTTATAGAAGTTATAATTAATGGGGGGGAAATAAAAGATTGCTATATAGGTCTTTTTATCATTAATGTCAGTAATCTCAATCCAACTATATTGGTTGTAAGGGTCGTTTTTATAAATCCTAGCATGGGGGGAGATGTTCTTCTTAATGTAGCAGGCTATGCCCCCAATGCCTCTACAGGAGGATCGCTTGTTCCAAGTAGACCATAGTGCAAAGCCATCTATGTTAGGGACCTTAGATTCTTTATGCTCCCAAGTTTCAACAAGCAATATAATATCAACATCATTTGAGATCCAACTTAGCTTGGGGCCTTTGTTCCACGGAAAGCCCCGACAGTTCCAAGAAAGAATTCGAAGCATGTTGAATTGCTATTTATTACTATCTTTTTGGTTTCTATCTCAAATAACGGCTTTTCTATTTCTGATTATTGCCCATTTTCCTTATGTCCTAGCATATTTTACCTTTTGAACCTCCTTTCTTAATTCTGCTTGATCTTCTGGAATGAGATCTTCATTTACAAATATTCATGTTCCTTTTAGACTTGAGGTTTTACTAATTATTTCATACTTATGGTTAGTAGAGCTCACCTTTATTCGGATAAGCCTTCCTTTATTCTCAGTTAATTTCCCTAACCTTGTTGCTACTGTGAGACACGTGGTTTCAATTTGTAATCTATTATGTAATTCAGTCTGGGCTATGGCTAAAGTATCCTCGTATACCTCCCCTTTCAAACCGAAGATTATAAGGTTCAAGGCCCTTTTTTTATGCTCATGGTCTAATTTGATCAATTTTTTCATTTCATATTTAATTGGTTTGATATTTAATTTACATGCCCCACTATTTAGGGTGAGACTGTTGTTAACTTTTTCTTCTAGTTCTTTAATCATGTCCTTCATTTTAAGACTCTCTATATTATCATCATCTCCTTGCTCAGATGTTTGGTTCGTATCTTGGTTTTGTTTTTCTATGACCTGCAACCTAGTCTCCATTGTCTCCATTTTATTCTCCAATAGTTCTATTTTATTTTCTAATTTTTTTTGGATCTTGCCTTCAAGAGATGTGAATTTGTTTTCCAGCATGGCTTCTAACTGGGTTTGTAGCTTGACTTCTCTTTCTTCTCTACATTTCTCTAAAGACTCTATATACTCATAAAGGCTCTGTAGAGTAACTGCTCTAGGTCTACCTTTGGTAATCTTTGGTAGCTGTGGTGAATTATTCATACTTGAGAATATATGAGAAGATATGTAATAGAAAAAGATAAGGAATGGGTGCACCTGAATATTAGCAAACCAGAAAACAGACCTCAAGTGAAATCATCGTAGACCCAAGTATTAATCGAAAAAATTTACCGCAAAATTTTCACTTTGAAATTTCACCGCAGACCGAAGTATTAATCGAGAAAATTCACCACAGACCCAAGCATTAATTGAGAAAAAAAAAAAAAATATATATATATATATATATATATATATATATATATATATATATTAAATTTTATATTTGTATATGGCTAATAATATTTAAAAACACTATTTGAAATCTATATTAAAATATAAATATGGAATATATAATTAAATCCATGATTTATATTTAAAACTTAAAACATATATACATTTCAATTTTTTTGCATGGTAAAGTCAAAATTTTACTTGTAATGGTTGGATAGAGAAATTGTGCAGGTTAAGTTCATTTTCAACATGGAAAGAGCATTAACTTTTCATTGCAGGTTGCAAAGGTTCAACATTTAAAAGGAAAACAATATTAAATTTAATATACATTTAATATTTTGGATTCTATCCGTGGCTGCGGGTGATATGAATGCGAATCATGCAGATGGGAATTTCTATTCCGTTGAGGCATGTTGAAGGTGGCAAGTGGCGCTGCCATTTATTTGCCCGTAACATTGCATTAACATTCCAAATGAATTCGCCTTCAATACGGCTCGCTGTTCGATCGCTCATTGTTCGATTTCTTCTTTACCTTGTAATGGCTCCTCCAGAAGCCTCTAGGCTTGCTCTTGAGTTTATTCCTCCATCCCTCCAGCACAATTGCCCTCTGCAGGCTGGGAATTCCTTTCTTCGCACTTCCACTGGCAAACGCTACCCAATTCTCAGCTGTGTTGAGTTTGGCGCTGGCTTCCACTTCTCTCAGAGTGCATTCTGCCCTCTCAACCTCAATTCGACATCTGCTGCCTCCATTGCGCCCTCTTCTGTCTTCAGTAGCAACCAGTCCTCCACATTCTCCACTCAGCATTATCTATTCTCTCCTCCCCGTGAATAAATGTCGAGACTACGTCATAGAATGAGATACAGATGAGACAGCAATAGAGGAAGACTGCCTCGTTCCTTGCCTTCTTCTCGGTCGCCTGCTTCTGGCTCAAGTGCCACCACCTCGCCCTCTTCTGAGTACTTCACTCCGCGTTATCCTGATACGAGAAGTGGTAGAGGTTGAATCCATTCCACCAGATTTTTTTCCCAGTATTCCCAACATTCTGGCCCTTCCAGCTCACAATCCTCTCCATTCACTGCTCAATTCACCTACAAATGCACCATGAATCGACCCATCATCAAAGCTACCATCTCTGTCAGGTTTCAGGAGGTTGTGCAAACTGTTTCTCTAGGTTTGCATCAGGAAGAGCCTCACAATGCAGTTCAGAATGAGCCCTCTGCATGCACCAGTCACCAGGCTCACATTGGCATAGGCATCGCGGTGGTTAACTTTGTTGAGCAACCTCGGATTGCTGGTGTTGAACAAGAACAGGAAAATGTGGATGCACAGGACGCCTACAGTTGCCATATTGTTAAAGAACGTCCAACTCCTCCTCATGACTGCTAATTCTGCCAGCTTCTTTTGGAAACAAGTTCTCAGATCTCATTTTCTTGGGTTCTTTCTTGTCTTTTTGGAAACAATAGCTAGTTTTTTGGAAACATATCAGTTTTTCTTGAACCTATGCCAGTTTCCCCTATGAGGGCGGCTCTTCTCTTTTGGACTCGACTAGTTTCCCATTTCTGGGCAGTCGCTTACATGTCTCGGATGATATATGCCAAGTATCATGGCTAGGAACTGCTGAGGCCAGTGCCTCATTGTACATTATGTTTCAGTAATAGAATTTATCTAAATTTAGAATATATATATATATATATTGGATTCTATGATGTTTTGAATGTTTTAGAAAATATATTCATATTAAATACATATTTTATGTAGTTGGAAAGATTTTACTAGGTTTTACCCAAAATAAAATCAAATTTCATTTAATAAAAGTATGTGACACAATATGATGAGGAGGAGATTATAAAAAGGTAAGTTTATATTTAAATTTAATTTATCATTATGTTTCACATTAGAGAATTAATTCATATATTTTCTCTTTAAAATATGAAAGATTATTGATTTTTAAAAGTGGAAGATTTGAGTGGATGTTAATTAGATAGATAAACAATTTATTTAGACATGATTATTATTATTAATGTAATTTTATTTGGGAAGTTAGGAGAACGAAATGAAAACTAACTCCAAATCATATAAAAGAATATCCAAAAGCTCATTTAAGGGTTTAAATAGGGACAAATCAGAGGATGACACGATGAATATGAATACTTATTATTTTAAAGCCATGATGCATTTACTGCAGTGGTTCTTCTCATTGTCACTATGAAGTTTTGAATAATAATATCATAATTTGTTTTTACTTTTCTTTTCTCCCTATGTGATTTTCTTGGTTTTGAATCCATATTTGCTTGTTAATTTATTCAATATTATTTATATAACATGATTATAAAATAATCTTAAACACATAAATGATTTGAATGCTTGAATACATGATTTTTCTCGAAAATGCAATTGAAATATTACTTCACCAACTTCGAAAAAGAATAAGAAATAGCATTTTGCATAAAAAATAATTTTTTAATATGAAAAACTTAGTTCTCTTTGTGTAGATAATGCTTATTAAATTACACATTTTAGACTAAGTTGTACTACATGAACACACATATACCTCTTAAGATTTGTGAAATTTGCAAGGAAAAGCATTTCATTTAATGAAAATTGAAATATTATTCGACAATAAATTTTTTGCAAAAAATATTATTAAGACAACAACATAATTCTCCCCAAATTTTATTTTTACTCTGAATCGAAACTCACAATGCTTATATGAATTTTGAGGGCTTCAATTCTATAAAAGAGTAAAATTTTGAAATTTCGTCTCCACATTTGGCCCAAAAGCATAACCCATGTTCATGCATTCACATATGGACACCGTGAATATCCATGTCAAGACTAGTGTTCATTAAGTTACTGAATTCAGGAGTCGAGCTTCGACAGATCACTGTTTTAGCTTGCCTCTATGACAATCATTTTATGCATTGGCTCAGTGATATAGTTTAGACCCTAGAATGCTCATGTGTTGTTCTTTGATATCCTTCGATCATGTTTATCTCAAAGAGTGATTTAATGGTGGAGGGGAATACTGTTGGGTGATATATGATTTTCATAAGGATCGAGGTCTACCTTCAAGAATCTGGTCAAAGTAAACATTAGTTGGGAACCGAATATGTGGAAATTTAAACAAGCATATTTCAAATTAACTAAGTGAGGATGAGACCAGAGGAACTAAAGTATGAACAAAACAGAATCCAATGTTCATTTCTTGAAGAAGAAGGGGCCCAAATGAATGACCCTTCAATAACTCTGCCAAGCCAAGTTCAAATCGAGCATCAGAATCGATCATAGTTGGTACTAGCATCTTGGTCAATGTAGTCAGGTGTCAGAAGAAGTCGATGTATGTGAAGTGGAATTTGTAAGGAGGACTAAGACTCATTCTCTGACCTCATAGTTAGGCCCAATCTCCGTTTTATTCTAGTGGGGGCCACAAGTATTCCCATAGAGGAAACTTTAGCCTAAAAGTAGCCTTCTAAGGAAAACTTGTAAAATCAGAGTTATGAATTTTGGAGGGGAAATAAGAAAAACTAAGTTTTTTAATTGTATTTTTGTCTTATCTCCTTATAGGTTTACTCAAATTTCAAGTGCAGGCACTCATTGGATATGGAATTAAATTCCACATCCAACGAGTACCCATTATGCATACTTTTGAGAAGACCCACATTGATAAAAAATGAGCATTAAAAAAATGTGTTGAACAAGTTTTTTAATGCATCTTCAATTTTTATCAATGTGGGTTTTCTCAAAAGCATGTATAATGGGTACTTGTTGGATATGGAATTTAATTTTGTATCCAACGAGTGTCTGCACTTGAAATGTATCAAAGATTTTTCATTAATAAAAAAGTATGTACAAGGATGTCAAAATGCATGTGGCATCACCTTGACCAAGTTTGTTGACCAATGCTACATTAGAGAAATTTTGAGGTCTAAAATGGGCCTCCTAAGAAAAATGTACAACAAAAATAAAATTTATAAGAACCAATAGGATTCAAGATGATGATGTCAACCATGGGGGATAATGCACTATTTTTGGTGTAAAAAAGTAAAAGATTAAAAAATAATAAAATAATAAAACTACTTTTTCGACTCATATTTTCAACTTATCTCCCTAAGATTTTACTCAAATTTCGAGCGAGAGTACTCGTTGGATGAAAAATCTAATTCCTTATCCAAGGAGTACCCATGTTGCATACTTTCAATAGACCTTGCTACAAAAAAATGAGAAATACATGAAAAAACATGATTGCAATCACATTTTTCATGTATTTTTCATTTTTCATGTAGCAAGGTCTATCAAAGGTATCAATATGGGTACTCATTGGATGAATAATTAAATTATGCATCCAACAAGTGTTCCTGCTCAAAATTTGAGTAAACTCATAGGGAGATAAGTTGAAAATACGAGTTGAAAAAATATTTTTTTTTTTTCCTTTTTTCCATCTAAAATTTGATGATGTAATCTAATCTTATTTTATTGTTCCTACTATTATATTATAATTTCCTTAGGAGTCCCATTTTAGACCTCAAAATTCCTCTAATATTACGATGCTACAAACAAAACAAAAAATACCCAGTTGAGAGATCCACAACCTTATAAGCATTACATGCCAAAAAAAAAATTAACAAGACAACAGTTACCATAATCAGTCATCAGAAGCAATAGAGGCAGGATTATGTAGCCTCATCCCTAGAGGAGGAGGTGGGCAGTAAATACAATGGACATGTTGTTCAATGTGAGCAAGCCAGGATTCCATCTTCTCGATTTTCTCTGTCAGAATATCTTGTTCATGCCAAACAACCATAATTCGTTCATGAACGTGGCATTCAAAGTAATGGAGTTGCTCCATCTTGGTCATAACTTCCTCATTTTCTTCCCTCCAGACTCTTTCATGAGATTCCAACGTGTCCAATATGGATTAGAGCATCTCTGGTATTCTAGAGATCTCCTGTTGCAACGAGAACTTGTACGTCCGACAGAACCCACGCTTCTCAGCTTGCCACCCCGGCCTCGTGCGCATCGGCCTCGTCCATGACCTAAACCTCCACTTCTATTTCCTACTCCACTACAAGGAAAAGACCCTCTAGTGGAGGTTATAAAGGAGGTTTTTAGTGTTATAAAATTGGTCAAAATTGTCAAAAAAACATTTTCTACAACATCCGTTTATGGTTACGGAGGTTTTGGCGGAGATTTTAATGGAAATTCACCACAACTAAAAAAAATAGGCGGCCAGAGGTTATTACGGATGTTTTTTTCATCGGTGCGCTACTAAGGTTTCAACACACCGGTGCGTGTCATCTAGACATTGGCCCTGGGGCGATCGAAGGTTCCTGCACCGGGCCCTTAAGGTATAAAACTGCACCGGGTGCAGTGTTGGTGATACAATGCACGGGGTCGTACCAATTGGTCTTGTGATTTGTGCGGTGCCCATAGGTCATCACAACACATCGGTACGTAGACTTATAGAGATGCACTAGTGCGTCATATCATAAAAACGCACCGATATTTATAATTGGTATTGGTATTTGTGTGGTGCCCATATGTCGTACAAATATACTGGTGCGTAGTTTCACATAAAGCACCGGTGTGCAGTATCTCACAAACGCACCGAGATTATTAATTGGTTTTGGTATTTGTGTGGTTCCCATAGGTCGTTGAAATGCACCGGTGCGCTGCAGCATACAAACGCATCGGTGTTTATTTTGTATTTTTTAAAAACATCGACCTATGACAGTGCAATTATTGTGATTTTTCTAAATTCATTATTTATCAAAATTTGACACATCTTATAACAATATTCATATTAATTAAATTTTTATTAATGCATTTGAATGTGATGTTTGGATTAATTTGTTATATCATATCATAATTATTGTGGTTTTTAAAAATTCATTATTCATCAAAAGTCGACACATATATATCTTATAACAATATTCATATGAATTAAATTTTTATTAGTGCATTTGAGAACGACAATTGAGAACACAATAGAATAAATTAAAACATATTCTATTCTATTATATATATATATATATATATATAATACAGTCTGTATCATACAAAATGGGACACTTATTGGTATCCCTTTGTCTTTCAATTGGGACACTATGTCCATTACATTAAACAAAATGTTTGATTTCACAGAAAAATATTTTAAAAAATAAAACATCTTGCTTTGATATCCAAACATAGTGATCATCATTCTTCGCTTGAAATGTTGTCACTGCTAGAGCTACTTCCATGACTTGCGTTATTTTCAGGAATGTTTTGTTCATGATGTTGATTTTTTTATTCTTCATCACCTTCCATCTACAAACATAAAAATAAACTGAAATGAGATTATATACATTGGTGAGAAGAATGAAAATTGCAATATTAAATAATATACATCAATGTAAATCGAAAATAAAAATGACGTACCATAGCAACAATTGACTCATAAACTATACACATTCTTTCAAAACCATGTACCATGCCATCTTTCAAAGTTGCATCTGTTGGCACAGTTCCATACTTTGTTTCCTGCAACTTATATACCCCATAAAAAATCATATATTTAATATAAAAGATTTTTTTGTTCTATTAATTATAGACGAAACTAAGTAAAACAAGATTGATAGATGCTTACAAATTCCACAATTAATTTCTTATATGCCAACATATACTCACAACCCATATTTAACCCAATTTCAATCAATTTGTGTGATGGTTTTTCTTTGTATGTTAGCACCTGTTTGAAGACATTCAATGATGATTTTTGTAAAACAACTTAAAAAATACAAAAATGAAGTCTAGTTAAGTTGTTATAAGGAAGTAACAATTACTCACAAACTTAGATATCAACCCTTTTCTTCTTTGTCATCCTGTTTTATGTGCTGAATGGGTTCCATTTTCTTTTCTTTTCTACAAGAAAATCCTTGAAAATTAATATTTAATGCTAAATTGTTTATTTATTGTACCTAATGAACGAAAAATTCAATGATTACTCATTACATTTGAAGTACGTTTTTGTTGAGATGGCTCCTTCTATGATGCAATTTTGTCCATTTCTTTGACCATCTCCTTGTACACCTTTTTGGACATTCCTACTGGCATATTTCTGATATCATCTCGTTCATCTTTTGAGATTTTCATAATCTTCCTGAAAATGTAACATGACAATAAACTATTTAATTTGTATATTGATATATGAAAAGTAAATATAACAAAAGTGATATTTATAAATAATTCTAGACAAACATTTAAAGGAATATTACTTTTTCATTCTTTCTTTCTTTTTTTTGTACGTTTTTGCTATTAAAAGTCTGAAATGTCTCATTGACCAATTCTATGGAAACTCTTCCTGTAGTTTAGATAAAATTTGGTTCTTGGAATCATTGGATTGGTTTTTGTATTGTAAGTGGAAAGAACGCCTACACATTCATTCCACTAGATCCCTCAAACTTTTGTAATAGTTTTTCCCCCTTTCGTTAACCTCTAGCACCACTCCAGATGAGCTAAGGAGAAATTCATTTTCATTTGCATGTTCTATTTTTTTTCTTTTCTTAAAACAACATTCCTTTTCTTAGTTGTTGGTCCCTGTAAAATATTAAACATATGTGAATTAATAGATTGTTTGACACATGTTATCTAATAATTTTAAGTATATTATTAATGAAAATTAAAAAAAAGAAACTCATATTGGATCGATAGTATTTTTTCATTCACCTGATTCATCCTTTTGCAATTTTTCCATCAAGATTTTACGCTCTTATGGTCCTAGATCAGAAATAATCTTATCGAGATTCATCATTTTGTGGCTCTGCATGATACACAATAAATAATACATATTATTTAAAATTATGTATAGTTTAAAAATAATATTTTTTGTAAAGAATTTACAAATAACTTGCCTTTTTTTGCTTTTCTTGATGTGTTATCAGTATTTTTGTTACTTGATCTCTTGTCAGTCATTTCTTTATTAATCTAAAACCTATACCATATCATTCATTAATATATTTATAAATAAATTGTCAACTTTTCAAGTAAAAAATAAATCTCAAGAAACTGGTGCACCTTTCATGATGTACGCACTGATGTCGGTGCGTGAGGGTATTATAAACGCACCGCACGAATAGTATAATAGACCGTACAATGCTATCCTCGTAACATAGTGCATCAGTGCCCTATTTTAGATATGGCGCATTGATTAAAAAAAATTGTTTTTAAATTTTTTATTACACAGTACTTGCACGGTGTGCTGTATAATACAACACATTGGTGCGCTAGGTTATGCAGGGCGCACCGATAAAAAAATCCATTCTTTTCAAAAATTCACGCAAGGGCCGAATGGATTGTGATCTGACTATGCAAGTCATATCATGGGTTGGATCTCAATCTAAAATGAAAATCCCTAATTCTGAAATGACAGAAATAGGGAGAAGAAAGGGAAAAAAAAAAAATGAAGGTTTTATGGTAAAAATAGATAAAATTGCAGAAAAAGTAAAAAAAATAATCAAATTTAATCACGAGATCATTTGAAATTCTATGCTACAGGATTTGAATCACCAGAGGTTTGGTTTTTGATTGTCTGAATACTTTTGTTCGAACGTATTTTGCTGCTCCACAGTGCTCTCGTGCTCTCTTGCTCCAGGTATGTCTCATGCAAATCTTTGGCTAAAAATTTTAGCAAAAATAGTGAAATAATGAAAAGTGTTTAGTATTTAAATAATTGTTTTATGAAATTAGATGTTCGAAAACATTTTTCCACCCATTTTTCAATTTTCCGCTTTTTTTTCACTTAAAGAAAATAGAGTTGCGCTTTTTTTATTTGCGTTTATTCGTCACAGGTGCGGCACTTAATAGCACTGCATCGGTGCGTCCATCGGTAACACGGCACCAGTGCATAGTAACTAAAACGCACCGGTGTACAGTAACTAGAATGCACCGGTGCGGTTATCTGTACATTAGCACTGATTTGCGGTTGAGGCACCGAAATTACTTTTAGGTGTGTACACCAAAATTAGACATGTTGGAAATGTAAATTTTGTTGTGAAAATCTTTGGGCCATTTCTTTTCAAAAAAACACCTCTTTTTCTTTCAGAAAAAAGAAACTTGAACCTTTCCATAACCTGCAACAAGAAAAGGTGCCCCATGATCTGCTTGCTGACCCATGATCTGCTTGCTCATTTGTAAGTTCCTCCTCCATCTTGGCATCCAATTTCCTCTTTTCTCCTTTGTGCTTTCTATCTTGATCTTAACAAAATTTATACAATCTTTGTTTTACGATAAACTAACCTTGAATGTTCTAGGATCAATGACAACGAGTCCTTCGTTCTGCATTTGTTAGCAGAAGAAAACCGATTTTCGATTAGACGATGCAGTTATTACATGTGGAGGCAATGGTTTCCCATAGAAAATGAGTATAGGGTTGAGCACAGGAAATACATTGCAAAATGGGCTATCACATTAGCTTTTCCAAAGGGAAACGATTTGCAGGTGGAAATATGGTAGCTGCAGGTATCCATGCTTTTCTTCCCACATAAATGGTAACTGGATTTACATTTATAATACAAGCAGAGAGAGCATCATTTTCAATAAAAAATGGAACCATGGGTTCCTTAAGTGTATCCCATTCACATTTTTTTCGGCATTTCATTCTTTGATAAGTGTTAATTCAGCTATACTTTCAAAAATTTGGATTTTTGGGTACCTTCCATGTGATATTCCTCGTTATCCATGGGACCACAGCTCAGAAAATTTTAAGTAAGACAATCGAAGCTCGGAAAATACTCCTAGCTGCTTTTAAACGCATTCTGGAGAATCTTTCCCTTCATGGGCCCTACCAGCCCAATCAACAACGTCAATTGATCTTTCGCTGTTGTCTTTAAGGGAATGATAATCCTTCCCTTCATGGTGCCTCTTGGCTTTATCGACTGCCTTGATTGATCTTTCTCTACTGTCCAATATTTCCCTGCCATCCTTGTAAGAATTAGAATCGTTACCTTCATGTTATCTCTTAGCCCGTTCCAGAGACTCAATTGATCTCTCTCTGACATCCCTTAGCGAATAGGACTCCTTGCTTTCGAAGGACCATTTCATCTTGCTAGTCACCAGAGCGTCGACAGGTATTTCTCTTCCATCAACTCTGCTCTCTCTTTCTCCATCATGGGACCTCTTAACCCTATTGTCAGCCTCAACCGAATGCTCTTTATCGGTCTCAACCGAGCTTTCTCGATCGCCCTTCTCAGATTTTTCATAAATCTTTTCTCCTTTTGTACTCTGTCGAGCTCTGTAGCCGTTTGCATCCCTATAAGCGTCTTTGTCCGTCATTCTGTTTGAATCACTAATTTTCTCTGTTATAAACTTCTCAGCTGAAATTCGACCTCTTGTCTTTTCAAACCCACATCTCCTCAGAAAAATTCGTGCTCGTGATTCGAACCCTCCACTGCTCCAATACTACACTTTACAGAATAACCTTGTTCCAATGCACAGGGCTTTATAGGTGCACCGGTGCGGTTTCGTAAGATCGAGGTTTACATTTTGGCGCAGTGTTTTATGATGCACCAATGCGGAAGAGTTGTGAAGCACCGGTGCGTCTTAGTACTAAGATGCACAGGTGCGGGTTATGATGATAAGCGCACCGAACAAAAAACCAGGAATCTTCACTAGAAATGGTGTACTGTATAAAGTTCTTTTTTTTTGGTATGTAAGATCATAATAAAATAATGATAATTCTAAAGTACATGAATTTATTTGCATTATTTTCTAAAAAAATTTATGTTAAAAAAAATCATATTATTCTAGATTTATTATTTTACAATTATTTACAAATTTACAAATTTACAAATTTTAATAAAATCATTTCACATTAATACAATTAAAATTTTACAATTATAATCATTTCACAGTAATATAATTCAAATTTTACAAATATTTTACATACAATTAGAATTACATTTACAGTTACATAACTAACATCCAGTGACCTAAATATTTATAGGAGACAATACTGATGCTCCAATGTATCTCTGGGAGTACACTAACTGACTCCCTGCTACACAACTAGTTGGAACCTATGGGAACGAGGGAAAATCAACCCCTCTCCTCGATTTCCCTGTAATGAAATATATATCCTCCTCAGTGGGTGTGTACCACTGGTTAGAACCAACCTGGAAAGCATGTCGGTGGGCATTCCACCTGCGGATAATATGTCTCAAAAACACACCATGGGCCTTTAGGGAAGTAGCCTCCTCATATAACTTGAGGAGGCCTACCTGCCTTAGGAGCCCCTGAGTAGCTGCTGTAATAGGGCAAGGGTATGCATCTCCCTCCCTCCCTCGTGCCTCCCACAGGCGAACCATGTCATACTGCTCTGCCTGTTGTTGTTGTTGTTGTTGTTCCCCCTCTTCTCTCTGAATTATTGACATATTAAATAATTTTTTTTTATTAAATGAGACATGTATTTAGGAATATACAGCTATATTTTTTTTTGGAAAAAAAAAAACAAACCAGTCGGTGTGCCACAAAAAATAGTCATGCAATGGTGCCGGTGAGGCGTTTGTCTGTCGCGCACCGGGGGTGGTGCCTCAAATGACATTCAACGCACCATATGCGGTGCACCTGAAAACTTTCAAATCACCGTTGACTATGTATGGTGTCAGGAGTGCGGTGCACTGACTAAAATCTACGCCCCAGCGCGTATAGTTCTGTCAATGCATCGACTTCCTAACTAATCACATAGTCAACGATGCGGTCTGTTAGCAACCTATAAATATAGGATTCATAGTTTTGACTTAACTGATGATAGTCTTGTAAATATGTACATACTTTGCTTTCTGCAAGTTTTATTCCCATAATTTGTAAAAAATAACAAATCAAAAAATAAAAATAAAAAAAAAGGGTAAAAAGTCCTAAAAGAAAGATCAAAGGACTTAGAAAAAATAATATACCCCAAAAGAAAAAAGATGAATAAAACATGGAAGTGTGCAAGTCTAAATGCCTCTACTTTTACTTTTTGCAGTTGATTATGGCAGAGTGTCAATAAATGCCATAATCTGTGATGAGTTGAAAAATTTAATCTTGACTTGTCATATTTCAATTTCAAATGTTGTAGATAGTGAAAAAGAATTGTCATACAGTTTAATCATGAAAATTCAGTAGTTAGGTAGAGAAAAAAAGAATCCAACAGTTTAATCTGGATTCTTGGATGGAATAAGTGTAGAATTAGATAGTTTGCTGCTTTCAAAAAGAATAAAAGTTTGTAAGGTTGCTAGTTCAAATGCACCTGATTAAAATAGAAGGAAAAAATGTTAGAAGATATGACTGGGTAGGTAGAAGAATGTGGGAAACATCATTGTAAATATCTTTCACCAGGCTATGAATAACTAATTTCCCCTCCCCATAGCAATTTGATATTCTAGACTATCAGTCAAAGAGGCTCAAGGCATTTCCTTGACTTCTGTTGGGACCGGACCCAAGACTCAATGACTCACTAATTGAAAAATGTTAAGTTTCTATATTAATCCCAGAAATTTTCATCATTTACCCCGCCATGCACTCATCACCATTCTACTTCATAAGTAAGAACTCTTTTCTTGCTTAAATGTTACATAAACACCCATTTGATTAACTTTCTCCATTTTACAAAGCATAAAACCCTCAAAAAACATGATATACTAAGTAAAAGTGAATGAGTTATGAAAACGAAACTTTATTCTAATTTTCACTTTCCTTAGTTTTATTTTTGAAATTTTGAGTATTCATTGTCCCTTTTCATATTAACACTTAAAATATTTTATTAACTCCCTATCAAATATCCTAGTCCTATTAATATAACTCCTTTTTATTTAATATCCAAAAAAACCCCCTTATTATATGCTTTTGTGTCAAAGATATTAAACACATGTTAAAATAATATCTCGAAATTACCCCTTTGACACAAAACTACCCATAAAAAATATTCCCGCTCCCCTATAGTTTTAGAACTTTAACTAAATCTAAAACTATATAATATAATTAAATTTACAAAAAAACGCATTTTACATACTCTGTATTAAAATAGCGCAGAAAAAGAGTACTTACTCCTGTTCCCTCATTGCCTCTACCCAAGATTAACCTTACCCCTTTCCTCCGGTATATATCCCCTTACCACAGACTAAACCTCGGTTAATCATTTAAAACCGCCCCATTCTATGTATAAACTCCTTTTATACATAAGCTTCATCAAATAACCCAGTGCCCTCGCGCTCATCCTTAGCCCTCAGATCATTTTTATAATCCTAATCCAACGATCTGCATTGAGCACAATCAACCGGCCTCCAGCCTCACCATTTCTCATCACATTGATTTTAAACCGTTGATCATCACTTGCTAAATCAACGGCGCATATCAAAAAACCCGGTCCCACCTTGTTTCACTGTAGCTTCCCGATGCATCTCATCCATTCGCTTCGCTCAATCAAATCTGACAGTGTGGATCTCATATCGCACAAAAAAAGTGATCGGGCGAAGTTTGCAAAAAAATTTGCGGTAAAAGTTGTATCCCGAAACCACCATACGCTACGTGTCGCAATTCTACAGGATCACATTCCAAAAGTGAAAAACCATTTACCGCCCAAAAGCAATGCGATAACCACTAATGGTTTCGCCTTCAAATACGAAAACCACTCCTGCCATTAATTTCGACCTGTAATAAATGTTAGGTATATTGATAAAACTTAAGGTTTCAACCTTAGTTTTTATTATTTGCATATCATTTTCTCCTTTGACCTTCAAAAAACTACTCACAGACACCATTGTTGAACCTCTGCTAACCAATTTGCCTACCTGAAGCTGATTTCCCCTCTGAAATTCGACTCTGAAGACCCTCTATGCCTTTTATCAAACAGCTGCGACCAGTTTGAAGACTGGTACAACATGGAAACCCTCTTCGACCGCAACCATACCTGTTCAAGGTATTTTCCCGTAATCCGACCTACAAAATTTTAATTTCAAAGGACAAAATCAAAATACTTTGAAAATATAAACCTTCTTAAAGTATTCAAACCTTGAAAAAACAGGGGAAACCCTGTCAAAATTTCTTCAGAATTTGCCACTTCTGCCTAATTAAATTATAAAGAGTTTTTAACCATCCAAAAGCTATTTCCACGGTTAAAATCCATTTGAGTTACTATCAAAATCCCTTTCTAGTCTTCTGCACATTGTAAGTCTGTATTTTCCTCCTAAAACCCTCGCCCAGAGTCTGAATTCTTCCCAAAGTAGCTTAATTGGCCTTATGTTTCCAAAAAGAGCTGAGCAAACAGTCTAATCTTGCTTAGTTTCATTTAAAATGACAAAAAATTAGGTTACTGCTAGGACTGGAGGTCCCAAACCTCAGAAGCCTGCCTCCAGCAAGCTTCCAAACCCTAAACCTTCAAAAATTGATAAACCTACTCCTGTCCTAACTGTAGATTCCACTGAAGTAGTCAGACCATTGCAGCCACCTGTCACCTCTGAAGATAATAGTCCCTTGATTGATTTAGATTATATAATTGTTGATGCTACCTTAGAATTTGATTTACTTGAAGTACATAGTTAGTGTCATGAAAATTTTGAGAAGAAAGTGGCCAATGATATACCTATATGGGACTCCAACTTGCCTAAATACGTGGTTCCCATCACATATCCAACTCAAGATTTCATTAGGTTGTGTCAGTTGCACTATATCCTTGACCAGAGATGCATGGTGAACAAAGATAATGAGGTCCTATTTTACATAACTGCTGAAGCCATCAATGATATGCTCCAACTAAGCCATGATCCACGAGCAGTCTCATTGTCCATTGAATATCTGACTCAAATGTATTTAGACCTAGATTTCCCTAGGAATTTTATGATCCTTCAAAACTTCATACCTAATCATGTTAACCTTCCTAAGGTAAATCCACCTTATGATACTTTTTATTTCCTTGAGGGCTCTAGACAAATCATTTCCATGTTGTCATTCATTCTAGGCTATGCTAATGATGAATTTACAGATGCCTCCATTCTACGTTTCCTCTCTGCCTTTTCTCCAGGACAACATCCAGAACTGGTCTTCAACTTTGCCAAATTCATTGCTGATAATATGAATTATTAGTGGATTAAATTACCTGATGAAGGAGTATTCATATATTCATCATATCTATTACATCTCTTCCTATTTTTTCAGGCAGACAATTTTCCAATTGCGTTACAGAAGATGGATGTGAAAGGTAAACCTCTTTCAGTGATATTCTGGACTTCTCTACTCAGGAAAAACAACAGTGAATACAACTATAATGACTTCAATGATTTGTTTATTAAACTTGCCATGAGTTTGTTGAACAAAGCAAAGCCACCAAGGATCAATGAAGAAATCAGAAGAATTTTACAGTTGTCTGAAAACTGTGAGGTTGGAGACTGGTATTTGTACAAAAATCACACAGAAATTAGAGTATATGGTGCACTTTTGGCTCCTTACAAATTATCCAAGTTTCTAACTACTAGAATTTTTTCTTTGGAGTACTTAAGGCAGATTTTGAATGCAGATGCAATGAATTTCATAGCCTCCAAAAATAAAGCATAGTTCAAGCTTAAAAGTCAAATTGGCCCCTTCATAGTCAATAGCAGAGATGCTTTGAAAGAGGTAATCAGCAAATTGTCAACATTCAAGTTCCAAGAAAGCTTTTACTAGAACTATGACCCTCAAGGTATTTTAAGTAACCTCAGGGTCAAGTGTAAGTTAACTCCATTCCTCCATGAGTCAAAACCACTAATTGAAAAGTATGTTAATCAGATGGAATGGGTTGCAAACACATTGATTGATGTTATTCAGGAGATGTAAACAGATAGCCTGCAGGAAAAGCAGATGGAAAGTACACAGGTGGTTACAGTTGGCCAACAAGCAGAAGTATCCAACAAAATACCCAGAAAAGAGGAAGGCTATTTAGCAGAAACAATTATTGAAAATAAGTTTAAAATAGTTTACAGCAAGAAGGCCAGAATGACTACTATAGAAGAAGAAGGGGTCATAGATATAGATGATAATAATGGTCAGCAAATAGATGATGATGCCACAATGATTGTCAATGAAACACTTAGAGAAATTCGGAATGAGCAGATACTATCACAGGGAAAAGGCAAAGAAATGATCGAAACACAGATAAATACATAAGCTCCCTCTTCCTCTAAAGCAACAGAAGAAACTAATTATGACATTCAGAAAAATTTCAAGCAGATAAGAGAAAAGAATGAGGAAATTAAGAATGAGGTTTATTCTAAACTTCTTAAGGAAAAACTAGGAGATAAAGACAGACTTGTGACAGCTTTTGATTATTCAACAAATAAAATGATCATGTCTTTTCTCTAGCCAGTAGTTGCAGACCCAAATTCAGCTACAGATTACAGGAAAATAGAGTTTGAAGTAAATGTTGATACTATACATGAACTTGACCAGATAGAGTTTCGTAGAAGTGCTTCAGAGATGTTGTATTCAAAGGTAGTTAGCAAAACCATGAGTGTTACCATGCTTCAAAAGACTGTATCTAATTTAAAAACTCAAATGAAATTAGATAAAGCATCTCTACATGCCAAGGATTTGAGGATCAAGTCCTTAGAGGATTTGGTGATAGAAACTGGAGTGGATCCCTCCAATACTGAAGTTGCTAAGACATTGATAAGGCAAAAGAATGAAGATATTGCTGCTTTGAGAAAGCAACTTAAACTACCACAGAGTGAGCACCCACAGGCTAAAGAAATTCTTCACGAAAAAACAGAAAAGGATGAAACTATGCAACTAGTTTTAAAGATGGTAGCTCAGATCAAAGAGATGGAAAACCAAATAGAAACTCTAATGAAGGAAAATGAATCATTGAAAAAAGCACATGAAGTTTCCATTCCCACAGTTATTCCAACTGTCAGTATGGTTCTTCCCTCTACATTGGCAGAACGTTTAGCACCAAAAGGAGTATTGGCAATTGCAGTGTCAATTACATCTAAAGATATTTCTGCCACTTTATCATCTACATCACAAGTAAATCAAACAAATGAAACAACTGACATAGTCAAGGCTATGGAAGATATGTCCCTAAAGGATAAAGAGATAATCAACTTGAAAGGCACCATCCGAAATCTTGAAACATCAAATAGAGATGCATTAATTACATCCAAGGGACATGAGCAGAGAGCCAACAGATTGCAAGAGCAGGTAAAGATTCTACAACAACAAGTTAATCTCAGTGAAAAGGTATCATACATCAATAATTATCTATGAAACAACATAATTCAAAGCATACATCTATAGTGGCCTTCAATCCAAATTATTTATGAATAGAAGGATTTACTCAGAGCAGCACAAATAGAAATTCAGAAGACAAAAGAAGAACTGGTTGAAAAACCTTCTCAAGCTTTGAAACTAATTACATTTTTTAACAGAAAAAACAAAGAAGAGCTTGAAGAGATGAAAATTCAGGATAGGACTGAAAGCATATTACAAATCAAGAAAGTCCTCAATAAGAGGAATATGATGAATAATTTGGACGACAAATGTAAACACGTGAACCTGTCAATTACAAGGTTTTGGGCCAAATATACGGTGCTAACACAAGCAGACCTTCCATACATTCATGCCTTGAATGAAAATTTAATGGCACAGAAGGATTATGACAACAAAATCAGGGCTTATGCCAAAGAGCAGGTGAGCAAACCTTTACCACAAGGGTCTCCAACTGGTAAAGTTATTTTGGAGTATGTTGAGAAATTGTTCTTTCTGCAAAATGAAATTAAACACATTTTCATTGTCAAGCCCAATTTTGCTAAGTATACAGAGGCAGATGAGAGCTAAAGGAAATTGAAGAATATGAGAATTCCCAGTGCAGAACAATGGCAGGAATTCATTGACTTGATATAAATATTTGCAGTCAAAGTGTATCAAGGTAAGGAGCAGAGTCAAAGAGTATCAGTCAAAACGTTTTTTTACTACAGATTATTCCTTATTTTACAACATTAAAGCAGTAAAGAAATAGCGTAAATAGTATCAATGATAAAGCACAGGTTAAAGGATGTGAAATGGAAAGAGTATCTTTCAAGTTATCTTCCAAAGATCCTTTTACAAAATGCCAACAATCATTTTCAGAAGCTACAACAAAGCAAGAAGTGAAGATAATTAGTACTATTTTTTATTTGATAAGAGGATAGCTTGCCAGTTTGTTTTGCAGCTGTCCCTCTTTCTATGTAATAATCTTTATTTTTTCCTAGAGATATTCCTACATGTCTCTCAGATATTTTGTAATATTTTTTGTATAAATACTTCTCTTTTTGAAGTATTAAGTGTGGAATAAAATTTGTCAAGACTACTATAGACACTTTTGCTGAATACATTGTAGTTTGTGTGAGTCGATTTGTAAAGCAGCAGACTAGAACTAAGACTAAAAGACATCATAACTCAGGATTATTGTGTTGATCAGATAAGTCAAGTATTTTCCTGTTTTCACTGTTTATCTTTCAAAGTTCCATACATACATTTTAATGTTTTATGTCTTTAATGATTAACTAGGAAAGCTTAAATAGGATTAGTGTTAAAAAACTCCATGTTTTTTACTAGTTATTCATTGATATGTTTTCTGCTGATAACCGGACTTAAGAATTATTAAATGCTCTTAGTCCCTGTTTGACCCTTTTCTTTCATCTTCATTTCTGTAACTTAAGGATTCTTAATTTCCATTTTTTTCAGATCTTTCCATTTCATCAAAAAGCCTATTCAAAACCCTTTGAAGGTCATCTACCCTGCCCTTAGTACATTTTCTCTTTTGACCTTATTTCCTAGCTCTGCTTGCCAAGAAGTTGACTCCATAGCCCAATGGTCTGGTAGATCCCTTTGTGGTTTACCTTGAAGTACCTTTTATTCCCACCAAACTTTCAAAACAAACCAATTGTCCAATCATACCTAGCCTAAAATCTTATAACAAAATCAAGCTAAATCTTGAGGAGAGATCCCTCTCCGGAATTTAGGAAGGCTAGATCCTAGATTTCAAAAGAGGTTCTTGGTTACCCCTGGTTTTCTTTAACTACAAATCAAAATCCCACAACCTAAGAATTACTAGGGTGATAACATACTGGCGACCATACTGGGGAACTAACCACTCTCTAGTTTTAAGTTTAATCTTAGAGGAAGATTTTTAAAACATATATTTTATACTTTAAGGTTAAGTTTAAAGGTTGTGGGTATTTATATAATAATAATTCTGGCTCCAAAGAAAGTCTATTATACTAGATCCAACCCTGATCCCAACCCTGTAGATATAGTAGACAATCCGGATCAGATAGGAAAAAAGAAAAAACAAACTATTAGTTCAGAAACTGAAGTACCCCTAAGAAAGGTTGATTCTTTACCCAAAGAATTAGTAAGCTTATCAGATATTGAATTTGATTTCAAGTTTGAAAAATCATTATTTAGAACCAAGTCTGAAACTAATTTAAAGGAAACTATTATAGATCTTGTTTTCACTTCTTTTGTGAATGAGAAGCAGAAATTTATTTCAGCACCTATAAAATCAGAAAAAACTGAAATTCAAAGTCCAATAGAAAGGGTAAGTGTTACAAGAATTCAAGACGTTGATGAAGCTATTAAATTAGCTAATTTTTTGTCTCAATTTAAACCTCCAGTTTCTCAATTATCCACCACCATCTTTCCAGCAACAGATTCTACTCTGTATGCTGCCACTTCATTTATAGATTCCACTATCAGTTCACCCCTAGAGCCTGTTAGTCCTGAGTTGCCTTTTCAGCCTAGGATCATATATTCATCATATCCTCAATCCACCACCAGTTCATCCACGAAACCATTCATCCCTGAGCTGCCCTTGCAGCCTAAAGTAGTATTTCCATCATTCACTAAATCCACTACAAACAATACCACAATATTCCCTAGCCATACCACTTATTTTTCATCTCCTTTTCCAAGCTCTTCAAGTATAGCCTTCAGCACATCTACTGTTGTAACCAACACTATCCCAGCCACTACTACTGTACCTCCCAATTTAGCAAAAGTTCAAGCCATGGCATCCAAATATGCTCCCCTGGTCTTACCTCAAAACCTCCATGACATGCCCCAAAATTACCAAAAGGATATCCCATTGTTTGATAATTGTTCACAAATTACTGCACAACAACATATCACCAAAATGAATGATTTTTGGGAAATTTATGAGATAGATGAGTCTGATGTCCGAATGAGGTTATTTTCACAAAGCTTAGCTGGAGAAGTAAAAACATGGTTTAGAAATTTAGGTGCTGGTACTATAGCAGACTTAGCTGCATTCCATAGAGATTTCCTAAATAAATGGGAAAAGAAGAAAAATCCCCTACAAATATTATCTGAGTTTGATGTTGTTAAGAGAGCTCCCAATGAGTATGTCCAAGATTTTTGCACCAGATACAACATTATTTACAATTCTATTCCTGCAAACCTTAAACCCACTCCAGATTCCATGCTGCTCAAATTCCCTGATTTTTCTGATGTAGACATGGCCTATCAACTTAGAGAAAGGGATGCAGACACCCTAGAACAAATGCAACTGAATGCCATTGGTGTAGAAATCAATATCCTTGCCAGAAAATCCAGACTTAGAAATGAAAGGAGGGTCACCATCAAAGAAGAAGCTTCAAACTTAGATGGTAAATTTGATTTTATTAACAAAAATTTAGGAAAAGTAGTTGAGAGATTAGACCACATTTAAATAAACCCGCAATGGGACAATCAATCCCAAATCAGGAATCCCAACTACAAGAAAAACAACAATCCTGGGAAAGGTAAAGAACCCTCCCCAGATCAGAACATTAGACCCCCATTCTAAGAGAACTTTGTTGAGATTTCTCAAAACAATGTTGAGGATGAGGAAGACATCAACATAGTTATGGGGATAGATGAAAGAAATACAATTTTCCTCACTTAGGAGGACCAAGAACTCTTTGAGCTACAATAGTTCAAAGTGGAATCTGGTGAATCCTTTGACTATAAGCAAGGTTATGAATTCGCAATCAATAAAATTCATAGCCAATATAACCTTAGGAGCAAGAAAACCAATGAGCCTACTACAAAAAACAATGCTCCAACTCAACAAAGTCAAAACAAAAAGAATATTGAGGCTCGAAAAATGAAAATTTTGCAGATTCTTCCCAGAGAAAATAAACAAAATTCGAACCCACCCAGTCCTAAAAAAATAGCCTAGTCCAAAGATTGTAGATATCACTAATGAAATGGCTCAATCCTCCAAAGATTCCCAAAAGGCGAATACCACAAAGGCCACCAATTCAGCAATAGCTACTGATCCAAAAAATAATCCAACTGACTCAAAATCATCAAATCCTAAATCTTCTGCTGAGAACTCCAAATCTGACAAAGCATCTGTTAATACTCAAACTAGTCCTGAAAAAATAATCAAAGATAGCAGAAATCAGGAAACTCAAACAGAAGATAAAAGAAAATCTCAAGCTAAAGGTAAAACTGTTGAAACGCAAGAAAAATCATCTCAAACAACAGTCCCAAAATATTAAATAATTCAAGCTATCAAATATCAGTCAACATTTAACATTCAATCTGAAATATCCAAGTTAAAGAAAGATGGTCCCTTAGTTGAATTGGCTAAAAATGACTTGTATAGATCTATTATAACTGAAACATTGAATGTAATTGAAAATGAGGATACAATTAATATGAGTGATGATAGACCTGAATTAATCTTTGGTCCAAATGTAGATGGTAAGCATTCAAATGGGTCAGTACCTCTATTTTATTTAAGTCTTACTGTACATGATCAGACATTACACAATGTTATGCTAGATACTGGAGCTTCCCATAACCTAATGCCCAGAGAAATAATAGAAACCCTGAATCTAGACATAACCCGGCCATATAAAAATCTATTTTCATTTGATTCACCTAAATTCAAATGCATAGGATTGATTAAAGATCTGTGTGTAAACTTGATCCAATATCCTGGTAAAAGCATGATCATGGATGTTGTGGTATCTGATATCCTGCCAAAGTATGGCATGCTTATTTCTCGCTCATGGGGAGAAAATTTGTAGGGATCTCTACAACTTGACATGAGTTATGCCACTATCTTGGTATTTGGGCAGCCCAAAAAGCTTTACAGAGAAACCTTAATGAAGTTTATGATCAGCAATGCTGAAATACCTACCAATTACCCAATCTATTCAACTCCTACTGGTCTTGATTCCTTTATCCTCTGTAACTCTTGTTAGTTCCCAAATCCACCTTAGGCTGAAATCAGGCAGAAGAAGGACAACACCAAACCACGCTCAGCCTCGTAGCTAGCCCTACGAGGACAGGAGAGGGATCTCTCCAGGTCAATCTCAATGAAAATATTCAAAGGGGCTTGAGATGACTAAAACAACAACTGATCTTAGGCTAGATAAACAAATAAGATGGTTTGATTTTGATTTTTAGGGGTTTTTTTTGAAAAAGGGAAAAACAATTTTGGGCTTGGGGATAAGGCCAAATTCTTGCAGAGTTCAAGTTGGGGTAGGGTAGGCAGCGGCTTTGATGTCTGAGATCAAATGAATGGATTTAAAATACTGCTAAGGAGCTGAAGAGGGCAAGAGAGTGCAAGGATCCTCTTCAAACTGACAAAAAACATATAAAACTAAACAAAAGTCTAAGGCAGAGCACTAGCAAATCAATGAATTCTACCTCAATTACTCATTTGTTTAATTCAGAAGCGAAGAGAAGGGAAATGGCCTACATATAACATTAATGAAACTTAAATTAACATGAGAAGAACATCATCAAAACTCAGAAGCCACAAGGATCCCAACAAGTGTTGCAAAACTCTGGTCTTTCCTTTGCCAAAAATCTGAAATGAATGTACAATGAGGTGCCAAACTTTTCCCAAGTATCCAACCCTGAAAATGTCTCAGAAAATACAATATATAGACAAAACTAACCCCTTCCCATGACTCTAGGGGTCGAGCTCATCCTTCTAGGAGCTTTTTCAACCAACTCTAAACATGGAGCTAAAATCTAGGTAGCTAAACAACTTGCCTCTATATGCTAGGAAACTGATCCGTTCACTTAATTTTCACTTTTTAGTGAATGAATCCTCTAGAACAAGTAAAAACATGCCAAATTTACATCATAGTCATCAAATTACATCATGGTAGGTCAATCATCACATGAAAAAGTAAAACTAGTCAAAACTGGGCGAATTTCTGAGCTGAAGAGTGAAAATGAGGCAAAATTTCTCTATGCGCCGCGCTCAAAAACTCAATGTGTCGCGCCACTTTGAGCCTGTTTTTGGGGCACTTCCTGAAGTCCAAATTGAGCTCATGATATCTCGTTGGAAAGCCCTGGATGTATGCCATCCAACCCAAGTGGAATTTTCAATTTGGATGTCATTTTCCCCTCCAAAACTGCAATCTCCCAAGACTAGTTCCTGCTGGTGCAAAAAGTGGCAGAAAGGCCATTTTTGGAGTGTTTTTGGCTCTTTAGGCAGCCCAGAATTTGATGAAATGCTTCGGAAATTCCTGAACATACATAATATATCATGAAAAACCCAAAAATGAAAAGCTTTCCTCCAGAAGATATCCCAATCATAAGTGCGCGTCGGGTGGCGCGACGCGTCGGGCAGAAAAACCTGTTTTGCAACCAAAATTTTCAAAATGACAAAATATTCTCCAAATTTGCTGAAATTTGGAGTGAAGGTCTCCCATCATGTCTCATGCTCAGCCAAGGAAGCTTCGGCCAAGATTCAGAGTGGATCCGGCCTTTTCCGACGTTTCAGTGCTTTTCTCAACCTTACCTTCAGGATCTTCATTTTCGCTCTGCAAACGTGTGTGCAGGCCCAATATTGATTATTCATGTGTCTGAGCATGTATTTTTCCCTATTTTCCTTCACCAACAACTTCTCTAGATGAATTTTGACGTGCGTAAGGAAAGTCTCTCGCTCAACTGGTGTCATGTCACCTGGTCTCTTTCGAGCCAATTCACGGTCTTCACGGATTTGCCGCAACTCTATGAGTGTCTGTTGATCCTCAAGTTGTTTATTCTGCTGCTCCAAATAATCTATAAACCACTGAGCTCTCTGCAAATTCACGGTCAAAGTGTCAATCTCAGCTTTCTGCTCCTGGATTATCTCTTTTAGCTTTGAGCTGGGAGAGCTCACATCAACATCGATGAGAATAAAATCAGTGTCTTGGCCTCCTGAAGGGCCCTCATCGTGCATAGGCCTCTTGCCTCTGTCCTGAACCTGTACCTGTGCTAATGTCGAAGGCGATACCCCTTCCACGCCATGTGGAGATAGTACTCGCGCTGCTGATGAAGATAACGAGACCCCTTCCACCCCTGGTGGAGATAGTACTCGTCGTGCTGCTGCAAATAAGGCTCTGTAGCCTCTCTGATATGTCACACACACTGGAGCACTGATAGGCTCAGTCTCAGGAACCTCAAACTGATGTGAAGGCTCTGCCTCATCATGAAAAATCTCGGGAGGAGGCTGGGGGGCTGCAAAGAAGTCACGGGAAATGAACTCATCCCATGTGATGCCCTGCAAACCAAGTTGATGTACCATAATGATTTTGATGAGCGCGTAATGATAGATGTTGTTATGCTGCTGCTTTGGAGTCTTCTTCTGCACAAGGGTAGTCATACGCTCTATGTTTCGGCACATGAAGTATGGAACATCCATCATTTGCACTCTTGTGAAATGCATCAAAAGTCTGATATGGTATGCATAAAGGCGCGAGAATCTACCCTCACAGCTGAAATATCTAATGATGAGCTTCATTAATGGCACATAGGACTCCTTCAGAAACCGGAACAGGAATACTCTGCTCAACTGCCTCAAATATCCAGGCCTGATGTAAGGTTCATAATATGCTCTATCCAACTGCTGTCTCTTATTCCACTCCTCACCAATGTTTGGTATCTCGGTCGCTTCAGAATTGGTCTTTGGTGTCAAAGTGAAGTTCACTCCAGCAAGGTTTACATGACCATCACGCAAATGCAGGACAAATAAGCGAACCAACTCCGGATGGCGCTGAATCTGAGATATCATCTCACAATACCGAAAACATGAGTGTTGCTGAAAGCATGTCATTGCAAGCGGGCAGGCCTGCAATTGAGCCAAAGAAGTGGGCTCCTCCCGAACGTGCCTGCCACTTTTATGAGACCTCCTTGTTACATTTAACTTGACGGTTGAATCACTGTCCTGCTCATACCCCTGCTCATATGATGAATTTTTTTCTGACATGGTGCTGAAAACAAGGTGTTTGACAAGTATATGCTGATATATGTATGGTGAAAACAATAGTTTGGTGTATGTTCTAATGCCAAATGTGTCACATATAATAAGGTGCTATGAAGAGATGTCACAATGGGAAAAAGGACTGTCAAATGACTTTAAGTGTGAGGACAGTCACTGTTTAGGGGACTTAGGGATTTGGGGATTTATAGGTGATGTAGGAATAGGTGATAGTAATGAGGGTATAGTTTTTAGGGATAGGAGTGCAATGAAAAAGTATACTTGGGTTAAAGTGAAATCAAGGATATTGAAACAGTCCTTGAATCTTTGGTAATCAGGATTTTATCAATGATATGAAGTGGTGGCAAGTGATAGGGTTTGGGGATTTAACACATGGGACAAAGGGTATAGGGATATGGGATAGCGGGAATGGGAGTAAAAACTATGGTATGATAGTGTGACAGTAATGACAGCACGAATGAAAGTGGAATGATAGTTTAAACACCAAACAACATACAACACCTCTTTTCAAAACCCTATGAAGCAAATTTCAATATGGGTATAGGGTTTATTCTTGCACCAATTAAATTCTTTGAACACCTCCTTCAAATGACACCCAACAGGAAATAAACTCAGATAGCAAGCACACACAACTTACTTGGAGGCAACAAGTTTGAAATCGTTTGAATTTGGAGCAACAATGACGATTTTTAAGCCTGTCGAGCCTGTGCGCCGCGCGCAAGCCCAATGCGCTGTGGCCTTTGGGTGCGCCACGCCAGAAGAAAATAACACGGATTTTTTCGGCTCTATGCACCGTGTTGTGTGGGTGCGCCGCGCGCAAGCCCAATGCGCCGCATTGCCTTCAACACACACAGTCGGCCTTCTAAAACGCAGTTTGGTCTCTCAACTTCCTACTTCGACTTCTCCCTTGGATTTTCTGAATGCCTCTTGATGCAAATGAACAAATAAATTTGAGAAATATCTTGAAAAGAGATGGTTTTACTTTTTTCTTCTCAAACCCATTTTGTAATGTTTTTTGACTTTGGCACTTTTTCATTTAATACAACTTTTGTCTTTTGTTTCCTCATTGACTTTCTGGAGCTTTGAATGATGAAATTAGTTGATTTTTTGCAGGGATGTTGGCGTTGAACCTTGGCAAAGGAAAACCAAATTTTGCATGGTGAAGTACATCATGGTGATAAGATACATTTTATTACAAAAACAAATTTTGACAATTTCTTATTCAAAACAGAGTTTTGAACAAGAAATGTCCTAGAGCATGTTTGATGATAAAAATTTTGAACTGAAAACTTATTGAAAACCTCCTCATGGCCTACGGGCATTATTCAACATTTTGAAAGACCAAACCCTAGACCTAGAAACTAAACTGAATATTTTTTACCAAAACAGCATCTAGGACTGTAGATGACATGAACTGATCTTTGATCAATTTTGAGAAATTTGACCAACCCAGCAGGTACAATCATGAGGAAAAATGAATGAACAAAACCCTTCTGTCAGACAATGGCATGCCCCTAACGAAATGCAGATGAATGAGCAGAATGAGACACTTAAACAATGAAATGCAATAAGAGAAATGATCTCTGACGGAGGGCTGTAAAGACCGACTCTAACAACTCTGATCATAATAACATCCAAACTGAACTCACTGATAAGAAGCCTAAAATAATGGATGATTACATTGGTCATGAAGCTTTATGGCATTTAGATTTTGATGGATCAATGAATAAATCAGGAGCTGGAGTTGGTGTATGGATTACCAACATTGAAACTAGCCATTCCCAAGGACATGCCTTTAGATTTAATTTCAAATATACCAATAACATGGCTGAATATGAGGCTTTAAACTTAGATCTTCAAATCATTAGAAAATTGGGAGGGAAAAGAATGTTAGTCATGGGAGATTCTGAGTTAGTTATCAAGTAAATAAATGCAGAATACTCTGTTCACAATCCCAGATTGGCCAGATACAGGGACACAGCACATGATTTGGTTGAGGATTTGTTAGAAAGAAAGTTTGCTATCATCCCTAGGAAACAGAATCTGCAAGCCCATTTTTTAGCAACCTTTGCCAACACTTGCAAATTTCCATTTTCACCAATACAAAAATACACTTTTGAAATCAAACACAGACCTATTGTCCCAGATAATGTAAAATACTGGAAAATTTTCTCAGAAGATGAAAAAATCTATCACTTTTTGAACAATGAGCGAGAGTTTCAAAATTGCCAAATTGATAATGATTGTAATATAGATTCACCTTGTAATATAGATTCAATTTTTTTTCAAATAGATGATTTAGATGTACATAATTTTGATAAACCTAATATATTTACTCAGGGTGACATAGATGACTTGGAAAAAGTAGATATAGAGGAAATGATGGAAGATGAACCATATTTGATTGATTTAAAACATAACATTTTACCCAGAGGTTTAACTCCCTTAGAAGACTTGTTTGATTCCAATGATGTGCCCAAAAGGCAAAAAATGGAACTAGTCAGGTCTGATATAGAAGAGTGTAACTTAGGAACAAATGAAAAACAAAAAATGATCAAACTATCAAAGTCCTTATCATCGGAAGAAAAGGTTAAATACATAGAAATTTTGAAATAATATCAGGATGTTTTTTCATGGGGTTACGAAGATCTGAAAACTTACAATAAAGACATAATTCAACATAAGATTCCTTTTAATGAAAATAAAAAACCTTTCAACAAAAGTTAAGATGGATTAATCCAATTTTTTTACCTTTAATCGAAAAAGAAGTTAAAAGAATGTTTGATGCACAAATAATTGCACCAGTCAGTTATTCTGATTGGATATCTAATTTAGTGCCCACCAGAAAGAAAACAGGAGAAATTTGAATATGTATAGACTTTAGAAATCTCAATAAAGCTTCCTTGAAAGATAATTACCCCTTGCCTAAAATGGATCATATTTTGCAGAGGGTGGCAGGTTCTTCAAGAATTTCTTTACTAGATGTTTTCTCTGGTTAGTTCATAAAGATGATCAAACTAAAACTTCATTTACCACTCCTTGGGGCACTTTCATATATGTGAAAATGCCTTTTGGATTGAAAAATGCAGGAGCTACTTTTCAGAGGGCCATGGATATTTCCTTTGCTAAGGAGATCCATGAATTTTTAGTTATCTATCTTGATGATATTATTGTCTTTTCAAAAACAAATGATGAACACTTAGATCAGCTGAGACAAGTATTTATCAAGTGTAGAAAATATGATATATCCCTAAATCCTAAAAAGACTCTTTTCGGACTAGAAGAAGGAAAATTGTTAGGTCACATAATCTCCAAGGAAGGCATTAGAATAGACCCTGCAAGAATTGAAGCTATTTTGAACATTCAACCACCAAGAAAAATAAAAGAACTTCAAGAATTCTTGGGTAAAATTAAATTTTTAAGAAGATTTATCTATAATTTGGTTGAAATCATAAAATAAATCAACAATATGCTTAAAAAGGACTCTGCAACAAAGTGGATAGTAAAGGTCAAACAATATTTTGAATCCATAAAACAGGCCTTGACAAAAGCACCAGTCCTCATCAGCCCAGATTATATAAAGGATTTCATAATATTTTCCTTTGTATCTGAACAAACCATAGCTGCAGTTGTTATGCAGAAAAAAAATTAGGGTTTTTAACAGCCAATTGCATTCTTTAGTAAATCCCTCAGAGATGAACCTTTGAAGTACAATATAATGGAAAAACAGGCTTTAGCCCTGGTTAAATCCATAAAGGATTTCAGAGTTTACATACTTAATTCCCACACCATTGCATATGTCCCCAATGCAGTAGTTAAAGATATTCTGACACAAGATGGACTTGATAGTAGGAGAGGAAAGTGGATTTCCACTATGCTTGAATATGATCTAGAAATCAAACCAACAAAGCTCATTAAAGGGTAGGGTTTAGCCAGATTGATGGATGAATCTAATTGCGATGCTTTAGATATAAATTTCATTTCACAAATAGATGACCATGAGGAGATGGCGACTCCATTGATCAGTGAGGCCTATCTAGACTCACCATGGTACTCTGATATTATCTTTGTACTAACACATTTACAATCTCTCTTGGGTTAACTAAAACCAAAGAAAGATTCATCAAACAGAAAGCAATGAGGTTTTGTATCTTAAATAATGCACTTTACTGGAAAGAAAATAGTAGGATTTTACTAAATTGTTTATTAAAATCTGAGGCTGACAAAATTCTTGAGGAATTTCATGCAGGTGACTGTGGAGGCCACCTATACTGGAAAAGTACAACAGACAAAATATTGAGAGCTGGTTTTTACTGGCCAACTTTATTTACTGATGTTAAAAAATTTGTTACCTCCTGTCACAAATGCCAAATTTTTGAAGGGAAAAAGAAACTATTGCCCTTACCTCTGAAGCCTATATCAACTGAAAAGTCATTTCAACAATGGGGGTTAGACTTCATTGGTGAAATCCATCCTCCATCCTCAAGCCAACATAAATCGATTTTAACTACTACATATTACTTTACCAAGTGGATAGAAGCCATTCCAACTAGGCAAGCCACTGATTCAGTTATAATCTCATTTATAGAAAGCAATATTTTATCAAGATTTATATGCCCACATAATATTATTACTGACAATGCAGCTGCATTCAAATCCAAGAAAATGATTTCTTTATGTCATAAATACCATATTACCTTAGGTCATTCCACTTCTTACTATCCCCAAGGTAATGGTTTAGCCGAATCATAAAACAAAAGCTTAATCAATATCACCAAAAAATTACTCCAAGAAAACAAAAAAACCTGGAACAAAAAGCTAGTCTATGCCTTATGGGCTGATAGACTTACCACAAAAAATTCTATTGGAACTTCACCTTATCAGATTGTCTATGGATCGATGCAGTTTTCCCTTCTTCCTTGGGTGTTCCAGTCATGCAGATTATACAGGTATCACAGGTAGAAACAAATGATATTCAATGAAGAATCAATGAAACCATACATCTTCAACAAACTAGGGAAGAAGTTTATGAAAAATCACAAGTTTTACATGATAAAATCAAAAAGATTTTTGACAAAAGGGTTAAATAAGATGATTTTTTCATAGGAGATCAAGTTTTGAGATGGGATTCATGAAGAGAGGATAAAGGCAAACATGGAAAGTTTGAATTTCTTTGGCAAGGACCCTATGTGATATAGGGTTACAGAGGTAACAATTCTTTTTTCATCAAGAATTTGGACGGAACTAAACTTCAAGAAGGACCAGTGAATGGTAGGATTTTGAAACACTACTATTCTTCAGAGTCACTCAGCAGTTAGATTGATTTACTTTATCTTTGTAAATATTCATTGCAAGTGTGTAGCTTGGATTGGAGATTCTATCTACAAAGTTGAAGCCCGAAGAGAAGGCCCTAAGCTTTGCATTATAAAATGTCATAAGTATGAATTGTTGCAGAAACCAGAAGACAATTACAGGATCACCAAGGTCAAAGATGAAGGCTACTGATCTCAGAGTTCTTGACATTCCACCAGGAAATGACCTCTCCAAGTGAAGCCTATGTTAGTAACCTATAAATATAGAATCATAATTTTGACTTGACTAATGGTAGTATTGTAAATATGTACAAACTTTGTGTTCTGCAAGTTATTTTCCCATATTTTGTAAAAAATAAAAAAATCAAAAAAATCAAAAAGATCGTAAAAAGTCCTAAAAGAAAAATCAAAGGACTTAGAAAAAATAATACACCCAAAAGAAAAAGATAAATAAAACATGAAAGTGTGCAATTCTAAATGCCACTACTTTTACCTTTTGCAATTGATTATGGCAGAGTGTCAATAAAACCATAGTCTATGATGAGTAGAACAATTTAATCTTGACTCTTCATTTTTCAATTTCAAATGTTGTAGATAGAGAATAAACAATTTTCATACAGTTTAATCATGAAAATTCATTAGTTAGGTAGAGAATAAAATAATCTGATAGTTTAATATGGATTCTTGGTTGAAATAAGTGTATAATTAGATATTATATTGTTTTCAAAAAGAATAAAATTTTGTAAGGTTGCTAGTTCAAATGCACCTGATTAAAATAGAAGGAAAAAATGTTAGAAGATAATGACTGGGCAAGTAGAAGAAGGTGGGAGACATCAATGTAAATATATTTCACCGGGATACAAACAACTAATTTCCCCTCCCCATAGAAATTTGATATTCTAGACTGTTAGTCAAAGAGGCTCAAGGCATTTCCTTGACTTCTGTTGGGACTGGACCCAAGGCTCAAAGACTGATTAGTTGATAATATTAAGTTTCTATATTAATCCCTGAAATTTTCATCATTTACCCCTTCATGCACTCATCACCATTTAACTTCATAACTGGGAACTCTTTTCTTACTTCAATATTACATAAAGGCCCATTTGATTAACTTCCTCCATTTTTACAAGTCATAAAACCCTAAAAAACATGATATACTAAGTTAAAAGTGAATGTGTTATGAGAATAAAGCTTTACTTTTATTTTCACTTTCCTTAGTTTTATTTATGAAATTTTGAGTATTCATTGTCCCTTTTCATATTAACACTTTAACATATTTTATTAACTCCCTATCAAATATCCTAGTCCTATTAATATAACTTCTTTTATTTAATAACCCAAAACCCCCTTATTATATGCTTGTGTGTCAAAGATATTAAACACATGTTGAAAAAAATCCTGAAATTACCCCTTTGATACAAAACTACCCATAAAAAATATTCCCGCTCCCTTATAGTTTTAAAACTTTAATTAAATATAAAACTATATAATATAATTAAATTTGCAGAAAAGCGCATTTTACATACTCTGTATTAAAATAGCACAGAAGAAGAGTATTTACTCCCGTCCCCGCATTGTCTCTACCCAAGGTTTAATCTATGGTAAAGGGATATGTACCTGGGGAAAGGGGTGAGGTGGCTAATCATTTAAACCCGCCCCATTCTATATATAAACCCCTTTTATACATAAAGATTCATCAACTAACCTGGCGCCCTCTCAATCATCCTTAGCCCTCTAATCATTCTTATATTCAAATCCAATGATTTTCATTGAGCGCAATCATTGGGCCTAATTCCCCACCATTCCCTATCACATTTATTTTAAACCCTTGATAATCACTTACCAAATCAACAACGCATATCAAAGTACCCTCTCCCACCTTATTTCCCTGCACCTTCCCAATGCATCTCAGTCGTTCGCATCGCTCCATCAAATCCGATGATGGGGATCTCATATCACATTACAAAAGTGATCGGGAAAAGTTGGCAAAAAATTTTGCTATAAAAGTTGTTTCTCGAAACCACGATCCACTATGTGTCTTATTTTTACTGGATCGCATTGCAAAAGTGAAAAACCATTTACCACCTAGAAGCAATGTGATAACCACTAATGGTTTTGCCTTTGTTGAGGAGGTAAATTCCCTCTGCGGACAGAGGCGATCCCTACTAGCCCAGCAGGGGTCTAGCAACAATCAAACAATGTTATGACGCAAGTTCCTAATTACGAATGAAAAGGCTGGAGATAGAAGCCTACCTGGATTCCAACGCTAGGATCTGAAGAATAAGCGTCCCCGTTCCTCAGCCTTGGCAGATCACAATCCCTCCACGATCTCCGTGGATGAACACCTGCACATGGAAGAAACGAACAGATACAAGCATAGAAACCAGCATACGTAACTAAACATCAGTCAGAAAGGACGTTACTCACATTAACATGATGGAAAAAAGAGTGGAACCATAATCATAATCATCTATTAAATAACCAGCGAAGAGAGATTACAACCAAGTTCTGACGTCGCGGTCTCCTTCGGACGGGTCTCCAGTCGTCCACGTCTCGCAAATCTCGCCAAGGAAAGGGAAAACCTCTCCAGAGTCTCGTGACAATAGTCTCCTTACTTGAGTTGGCCTTAAGGGAAAGAGAGGGTTCTTTACAACACAAAGGCTCTTGGGAATATGGAGATTCAGAGCTTAGGCACTTCAAGACTAGCTTGCCATGGATTTGAGCAGGCTTTTATAGATGGGGAAGGAGGGAGTTGGGATCCCTATTATTATGGGATTGGCCCTATCAACAAGGAAGGTTCCATGGGAGGTGGCAAAACAACTTCCCTTCCATAGAACTCCCACAGCCAAACCTCCCAACTCAAGATAGGCAATGGTTTGTGAGTTTGTTGGAACTCAACTTCCGCCATCCTTATTTAAAAAACAATCCCTAAATTGGGTGGCGCGACTATGGCTCTATGACAGAGCGCCAGTTGGCGCGACCTCTTTGCAGGATTTTCCCCATTGGCACGAGTACTGAACTGCCTGCCCGCGCCAATGCCAAAAGAGATGTTTTTCATGACTTTTGCAAGGAGATGTCTCAAGGGAAAATAAAGCTCATGCTCAGAGGAATGCATTGATGATGTTTTCAAGGCATGACAATGTTCACAGGTCACAAAATGGGTCCTCCATTGTGCGGGACGGGGAATGGTAGGGATGGTGACAAATTACTGTGTAACAGATGCCCCCTAAAGTATGAGGCCCGAGAGAGAGAGGGGTGAAATGCTTTACGAGAACATGTTCAACTGAAGGCCCGCCGTCGGAAAACCTGCGCAGAAAGATACAACCGATATCTCAAGTACATGATGTATAAGTGGTATGGACGCAGCCATCCGAAACAGAGTATGCTATAATCCGGATCCAGGGCATGGGCGCAGCCATCCAACTAAGATCAAACAAATAGACTCAGGTATGGTCGCAGCCATCCAATCAGTGAGTCATGTACATAACGACAATAATCCACAATCGCAGCCTGGATTACAACAGACACAATCCAGGGTCTTGCGCTCCATCTCGACCCAACAGAGTACAAGTTCAAGCATGTGAATATGCGAGCTGAAGTCGAACATGCAAGAACATCGTCTGATTACCAGCCAATGATGAAAGCTGTTAACAGACGCGAGAGAAACCACCAATAATGACAATGGTCCTCAAGGTACTATAGGTACAATCTATGGCGTGTGAATAAATGAGTTGACGTCGAACACCCGCAGAATCACTCGATCGGAGGTCAATAATGTAAACCTCATGTCGAATGCGACGAATCTGCCATTGAGGCATGCAGGCTCCAAGGTACCATAAGGAGTCTCTAGACCAACTTCCTGGATAATGAGTTGAAGTCGACAGGAAGTGACCTTGATCGAAGGTGGGCCATAATGATTCCCACATCATCGACACGAGACAGAGGAACATGATGTTTTGTTGTGAATCGGGATCGTATGAGAAACAGAGGAAGGTTGATATTTGCAGAGGCCAACTTCTCTTGAACACATGAACGGCACGACAGTGGACTTGGCAGTATTTGACATCAACGGATCAGAGGTCATGGTGACGAGGCAGTGAACAGATGAGAGGTCAAAATAGATTACCCAAACCCATGGAGGCAAAGTGAAGTAACGAGATGAGATGTCCCCAACCCGACATGAATGCAGACAAGTGCCATGTTCAAGAGCGACATACTGTCGACGACAACGACGATGGTTCCATTTTTTCCTCCACCATTTCGGTGAGTACCTCTTTATTTTTACACAAGCTTGAAGAGGATACCATATGCTCGTCACATAAATTCATCCTTCGGACGAATCCATCCTAGTACGTTTAACGAGCCCTAGGAAGGAGGAACTCGGAGAACGTCATTTCGACTGAATCCGATGTCATCAGGGTTTAATGAGTCTGACAAAGGGAGAACTCGGCGTCTTTTCATGTTTAGAGAGTTTGAAAAGACAGCGGAAAAGAAAACTCCACAGGTCCCTTTTCGTAAATAGTTCCCGCATCCGAAAAGGTAGAAAACAATATCCGGAAAACCTCCTAGTCGCAATAGGCTAGGGTATTCCTTTTTCGTAATCAATTCATCCCGCAACAAAAGGGTTGTTTTAAACTTATACCGGGTAGATGTCGTTTCGCAGCCACTTTAACGAGATCGAAATGACAAGTGACTCGACAATCTTTTCATGTTTAGGGAGTCAGAAAAGAGCTTAAAGTTGACTCCTCCTGGAGGAACGAGTGGTATAAAGGGTAGCTACTAGTTCCGGTAATGGTGGAACTGCTCAAAATAAGTAAAGGTCAAGAGGCTGGCTAACAAGACCACTCATCGCAGTGGTTCCTCAGGAATGGGTAAAACAACCAAGTGAAGGCATATGATCGGCCAAGCAGATAGTGATCGGCTCATCTTGCAAAAAGGGCTGTTAAAATGGCAATCACAAGAGGTAAAATAGGAAAGGTTTCATTTTTACACAAGCTTGAAATCAAGAAACTCTGCCTGCAGTTGGTTTCATCTTTACACAGGCTTGAAACAAAGATAAACTATGCTTGAAACCGGTTTCATTTTTACACAAGCTTGAAACGGAAACAAAATATGCTTGAAAAAGTTAGCATGCCCCCAGCATGGTGACTCAATTCGAGGTACATGCCCCCCAAGCTTCAATCCATATGAAAGGCAAATGGAGGAAGGTTAAGAATACGAGATCAAGAAACGTACTCGACTGGGATTTTACGAGATCTTATCAAAGACTCGAATCGAAATAAAAGAATGTGCTTCACTGCTTTAAAGAGCTTGACACAAGATAAGGAACTCTGCTCCAACAACCTTGTTTCATTTTTTAAGGAGCTTGACACAAGACAAGGAACTTTGCTCCAACAACCTTGTTTCATTTTTAAGGAGCTTGAAAAAGGAAAAGAACCATGCTCCGACCAAGCTTGATCATAACGAACAAGAAGTCATCGCTTCCAAGAGTTACACTCTCGATGGAAGGAAAACATCCTGGAAGTCAGGACCCAATGCCCCCAGCACACTATGCATGACGGCATCATCACTGAGTGCAGTTATGGGGTATGTAGCCACATAGTTGACCTGTGGTGGGGCGGATACAACGGGTGGATAAAAACTAGGAAGGGATGATGGCGGGCTAGTTGCCACATTAAGACCAAAGAATGAAAGTTGATCAATGGTCACGTCCGTCCTTCATGTGGAAAGCACATCACGCGAAAGAGGGAGGAGACAAGTGCTCCCATGGCGTAGGTGTAATCACGCCCCGACAACAAATGGAAATCCAAGGGGCCTGGAACGACCATCACATCCATATGGACGGTTTTGCCTCCCAAAGTAATCGGTAACCTTGGAAGGATCCCTAACGGCGGACTCGTTCTTCTATTGAATGTCACCGTACCCCGCGTAACAAAGGCATGCGTGAACCGAAAGTTTGCCGTAGTTGAAGACAGAATACTAATAGAGGCACCTTCGTCTATAATGGTGCTGGGTACAACCAGACCAAGAGCCTGTATTGTGATCTCGAAAGGCACATAAGACAGAAGGCGAAATCCTGCAAATCGATTCCAGTCAAAGGAAGCGACCAAACTACTCGGAGGGGCTACCATCAAAATGCGAAGATCTTCCCCTGATGTTACGGAAGTAGAAGCCTCCTCCATGACCTCCATCTCAAAGGCGGGAGGAATATCCTCCGTAGCCTCTATCTTGGGAGGCGGAGGAGTAGCTTCTTGAGGTACAGGGACAGGAGAATCTTTCTCCAAGTCTGAAGAATCTGAAGAAATCAGAAGGACATGGGGGGTGTGAGGTCCACTCTCGACATAAAAGACCTGGTGCATCGTGGACGGGGCTAGTTCAACCGATCCTACGACCAATGGTTGGTCAGGGATGGATTCGTGAATTTGAATTTCTGGGGGAGTGGGATCGACCAAGGATGACTCTTGACCAATCGTAAGATCAGCTGGAGGAGGACTCAAAGAAAGCCGATTATAACCAGGTGGAAGGCATGGTGTAGAACCTGGCTGGGTTGTCCAAGACCTACTTGGCTTCATCCATATAAGGACAAAGGTGAATGGCATGGTGCCCCCACACAACCTACGTGACTGTGATCTTACCTCGCTTCTTAGAATTCTTATCACCGCCGGTCAAGATGTGCCCCCAACCTGGCTCCCGGAAGTCAAAGACAATGGTGGACGGCTGTCGGACCATGCTTCGAGCACCTGGGGGATGCCAGGGCAGTCTCGGAGAAGATGGTCTCCTGTGCACAACATGCAAGGGAACTTGACTTTCCGTGGAGGGTTGGAAGGTTTATCAAGAGGATATATTTCAGAAACAATGGCTGCACTTTTAGCCTCTTGCTTATCAGACTTCTTCTTCTTTGTCTTCTTCTTCTTCTTCTTAACCCCCTGGTTACTCGAATCCAGGCTTTCACCAGGCGAAGTAGAAGATGAGGATGCAGAAACAGGCGAAGAAGGGGAGAGGTCCACCTTGGAATCAACAGGATGTTGTTCCGGCATAGGAACTGATTGAACAATAGTGGAGACATTCGGGACTACCGAGGTTGAGAACAACCAAACAAGCAAGCCAACAGTCAACCCAGAAAGGGACAACGTCACCATGTAAGGAGCACCAATATTTCCAAAAGGAGGAAAATGACCAGGATTCCCTTCGGAGGGGATTCCTTGGTTGGTGAACTCCGAAAAAGTTGCCATCAAACTCAAAACCACACACGGGCTGAAAACGAGTTAAGACACACGATCAAACAGTCACAAGCAATATCTAAATGGGTGTGTTATCGTGGGAGATTGATTTTACCACATTGGAACGTAATAAATTCTACCGTTTCATGTTTCAAGAGTCGAGAAACGATAAAAAGATGACTCTATCTCTTTCAGAGTTGACACAAGCGTGAAAGGACAAGCGCTTGACTCGCCTTTTCAAGTTTAGGGAGCTCAAAAAAGACAAAATGATTGCTCAGAAAAAACTAGGCACAAAGGTGTACCAAATATCCGTGAACCGCAATATACACCTGGGTTTCCAAAGACTTTCGTACGTGCAGTAGTCTCCCGAATGCCGTGTTCTGTATCACGGTATAGGCGTTGTGACTCCGCTTCCCGTGGATAAAGGATTGAAAACCTATAGGGTCTCCCTTTATATACGCTACTATCGGAGTCAATCGCACTAGCGCTCGTCTAAAGCCAACAAAGAACGACAACTGCCAGTTTAACGTACGCCGGAACACGTCTCTAGCCTAGACCTTCTAAATATGTTTCGTTAAGTTCCAATGCTGCCTTAGGTTAATTGAAATAAATTTTACAGTTGATCTTTAATTAAGTTTCAATTTTCAGGCCCGATCGTATGTAGTGTCTCGAAAGACTCCTAAATGCAAAGCTATATGCCACAGTGCAACATTTCGTTCGATGAAAACTAGTTAGAGAAGAGTTGAGAGCTTTTACACAAACGAAATGAACGGAAAACAACCAATGAGATCTCTAATGCAACTAATGCAATTGAAAAACTTTTCATTCAAAACACTAATTACTAGCAATATGAAGACGATTACAACTTGCACTAATTAACAAAAGCAAAAGAGATCATTTTTTTATTTTTGATTTTCAATGTTTAAGAGCCAATGCGCACTAAAAAATCTTGAAAACAAACGGAACAATTTGAGAAATGATTTCCAAAGGGTGAAACAAACAAATTTCACTCAACAACAGAAGCAATCAGATTCTCAAATCGACCCAAGTCTCTCAAAGTGAAGAAAAGACTCAAAAGCTTCCAATGGACCGTGTGATCTAGGTCCAAGGCAAGACCAACGAATTCCGAATGAAGGAATGAATAATCACCCAAAAAATCGCAACAAAACAATGATCAACTGCTTAGAGGACGTGGAGAATCAATCAGCTAGTTGACAGGACAATCAAAACACCAAAATTCCCAAGGAGGGCTCGATGCACTAAGCCACTAGATGCCCTAGGGCTTAAAACGTGAAATCGATAGATAGAGGCAAACAACCAAAGGACAAAGGTGAATTCCCAGTCAAACAGGACTCCAACACACTCAGGCAGTCGGAAAATCAAGAAGAAAAGCACTGATCAAATCCAGAGCGCTCAAAAATGAGAAAACTCAAAAACCTACAGGGGTGGCGCGACTGTAAGTGTGAAACTGGCGCCAGAAAGCAATTGGCGTGGGCTGAACAAAGGCAACAAGCGCCAATTGGCGCGACTGTCGGGTTAAAAACTGCGCCAGTCGAGTTTCTCAGCTAAAAATTAAAACAAGCTACTCCAGAAACAGACCAATGCAAGCTAAGCAATCCAAGAAGCAAAAACAAACAAAGAACCCAACCCAGAAGGTTCATCAAGCAAGGAAAAGCAAGATACAAACGGCAAGGCAAGACAAAAGACTCCAAGTCATTCAGTTTGTAAACCAAACCGGAGATTGACTGAAGTAGCGTTGATCTACTCCGCTATTGCAGGGCAAAAGCGTTTCGAAGGCTATCTGGCTGTACTTCAGGCTCCGTCTATAGTTTACAAATCAAACAACAAGCCGGATCCCCAGCAGAGTCGCCAATTTGTTGAGGAGGTAAATCCCCTCTGCGGACAGAGGCGATCCCTACTAGCCCAGCAGGGGTCTAGCAACAATCAAACAATGTTATGACGCAGGTTCCTAATTACGAATGAAAAGGCTGGAGATAGAAGCCTACCTAGATTCCAACGCTAGGATCCGAAGAAAGAAGCGTCCCCGTTCGCCCCTTGAAGATCGTCACAATCCCTCCACGATATCCATGGATGAACACCCGCACATGGAAGAAACGAACAGACATACAAGCATAGAAACCAAGATACATAACTAAACATCGCCGTAAAGGACGTTACTCGCATTAACATGATGGAAAACGGAGTGGAACCATAATCATAGTCATCTATTAAATAATAAACGAATAGAAGTTACAACCAAGTTCTGACGTCACAGCCTCCTTCGTACGGGTCCCCGGTCGTCCACGTCTCGCAAATCTCGCCAAGGAAAGGGAAAACCTCTCCAGAGTCTCGTAACAATGGTCTCCTCACTTGAGTTAGCCTTAAGGGAAAGAAGGGATTATTTACAGCACAAAGGCTCTTGGGAATAGGGAGATGCAAAGCTTTAGCACTTCAAGACTAGCTTGCCATGGATTTGAGCAGGCTTTTATAGATGGGGAAGGAGGGTGTTGGGATCCCTATTATTATGGGATTGGCCCTATCAACAAGGAAGGTTCCATGGGAGGTGGCAAAACAACTTCCCTTCCATAGAACTCCCGCAGCCAAACCTCCCAACTCAAGATAGGCAATGGTTTGTGAGTTTGTTGGAACTCAACTTCCGCCATCCTTATATAAAAAACAGTCCCTAAATTGGGTGGCACGACTACGGCTCTATGACAGAGCGCCAGTTGGCGCGACTTATTTGCAGGATTTTCCCCATTGGCGCGAGTACTGAACTTCCTGACCGCGCCAATGCCAAAAGGGATGTTTTTCATGATTTTTTCAAGGAGATGTCTCAAGGGAAAATAAAGCTCATGCTCAGAGGAATGCATTGATGATGTTTTCAAGGCATGAAAATGTTCACAAGTCACAGAATGGGTCCTCCATTGTGCGAGACGGGGAATGGTAGGGACGGTGACAAATTACTGTGTAACAGCCTTCAAATACAAAAGCCGCTCCCGCCATTAATTTTGACTTGTAATAAATGTTATGCTTATTGATAAGACTTAAGGTTTCAAACTTAGCTCTTATTTTTTACATGCATTTTCACCTACGCCCTCTTATAAATCACTCACAGACCATTTCAGAGTTGTTTTCAAACCAGTTCATAATTCTAAAAGCCATTTCCTCTCTTAATTTTGCTTCCGAAGACTCTCAGTGCCTTCTACCAAACATCTGCAACCAGTTTGAAGATTGGTACAACCTGGAAACCCTCTTCGATTGCAACCTTACTTGTTCAAGGTATTTCTTGTAATCCAACTTGAAAAATTTCAAATTTCAGAGGACAAAATTGAAACCCATTGAATATAAAAGCCAAAAATACTCCTTTGAAAGTACTCAAACCTTGAAGAAACAGAGGAAACCCTGTCAAAATTTTCCTAGAATTTTCCACTTCTGCCTTAAGAGTTTTGACCATCCAAAAGCTATTTCTACAATGGAAATCCATTTGAATTACTGAAAATTCCATAAAAATCCCTGTCCAACCTTCTACACATTGCAAATCTGTGTTTTCATCATAAAACCCTTGCCTAGATTATGAATTCTTCCCCAAAAGCAGCTTAATTGACCTTCCGTTTCCAAAAAGAGCTGAGCAAATAGTCTAATCTTGCTCAGTTTCCTTCAAAATGACAAAAAAGTAGGTCACCCTTAGGACTGGAGGTCCCAAACCTCAAAATCCTGTCTCCAACAAGCTTCCAAACCCCAAACCTTCCAAAATTGATAAACCTACTCCTGTCCTAACTACAGATTCTACTGAGGTAGTCAGACCATTGTAGCCACCTATCACCTCTGAAGAGAACAGTCCCTTAATTGATTTAGATTATAGAATTGCTGACGCTGCGTTAGAATTTGATCTACTTGAAGTACATAGCTGGTGTCAGGAAAAATTTGAGAAAAAAGTGGAAAATGATATACCTATATGGGACTCCAACTTGCCTAAATATGTGGTTCCCGTCACCCACCAAGCTCAAGATTTCATTAGGTTGTGTCAGTTGCATTAGATCCCTGACCAGAGATGCATGGTGAACAAATATAGTGAGGTCATATTTTACATAACTGCTGAAACCATCAATGATATGCTCCAACTAAACCATGATCCACGAGCAGTATCATTGTCCATTGAAGATCTGACTCAAATGTATTTAGACCTAGATTTCCCTAGAAAGTTTGAGATCCTTCAAAACTTCATGCCTAATCATGTAAACCTTCCTAAGGTAAATCCACCTTATGATACTTTTTATTTTCCTGAAGACTCTAAACAAATCATTTCCATGCTGTCATTCATTCTAGGCTATGCTAATGATGAGTTTACAGATGCCTCCATCCTAGGTTTTCTTTCTACCTTGTCTGCAAGACAACAGGCAGAACTGGTTTTCAACTTTGCCAAATTCATTGCTGATAATACACATTATCAGTTGATTAAATTACCTGATGAAGGAGTGTTCAGACATTCATCTTATCTATTACATCTCTTCCTATTTTCTCAGGCAGATAATTTTCCAATTTCATTACAGAAGATGGATGTGGAGGGTAAACCTCTTTCAGTAATATTCTGGACTTCTCTACTCAAGAAAAAAAGCAATGAATACAGCTACATGGACTTCAATTATTTGTTTATTAAACCTACCATGAGTTTTTTGAACAAAGAAGAGCCACCAAGGATCAATGAAGAAATCAAAAGAATTTTATAGTTGTCTGAAAACTGTAAAGTTGGAGACTGGTATTTGTATAAAAATCACACAGAAATCAGAGTGTATGGAGCACTCCTGGCTCCTTACAAATTACCAAAGTTTCTAACTACCAATATTTTTTCTTTAGAGTACTTAAGGTAGATTTTGAATGTAGATGCACTGAACTTCATAGCCTCCAAAAAGAAAGCACGGTTCAAGCTTAAAAGTCAAATTGGCTCCTTCATAGTAAAAAACAGAGATGCTTTGAAAGCGGTAATCAGTAAATTATCAGCATTCAAGTTCCAAGAAATATTTTACTGGAACTATGACCCTCAAGTTATTTTAAGTAACCTCAGGGTCAAGTGTAAGTTAACCCCATTCCTCCATGAGTCAAAGCCTCAAGTTGAAAAATATGCAAATCAAATGGAATGGGTTGCAAACACTTTGATTGATGATATTCAGGAGATGAAAAAATTTGGCCTACAAGAAAAGCAGATGGATAGTACATAGGTGGTTATAGTTGTCCAACAAACTGAAGTATCTAATAAAAGGCCTAGAAAAGAAGAAGGCTATTTAGCAGAAACAATTATTGAAAATAAATTTAAAATGGTCTACAACAAGAAGGCCCGAATGACTACTATAGAAGAAGGAGTCATAGATGTAGATGATAATAATGGTCAGCAAACAGATGATGAGGCCACCATGATTGTTAATGAAACACTTAGGGAAATTCAGAATGAGCAGGTACTATCACAGGGAAAAAGCAAGGAAATGATTGAAACAGAGATAAATATAGAAGCTCCCTCTTCCTCTAAATCAGCAGAAGAAAATGATTTTGATATCCATAAAAAGTTTAAGAAAATTAGAGAAAAGAATGAGGAGATTAAGAATGAATTTTATTATAAACTTCTGAAGGAAAAACCAAGAGATAAAGACAGACTTGTGACAGCCTTTTATTACTCAACAAATAAAATGATCATGTCTTTTCTCCAGCCAGTAGTAACAGATTGAAAGTCATCCATAGATTACAAGAAAACAGAATTTGAAGTGAATGATGATACCATACATGAACTAGACCAGATATAGTTTCATAGATGTGCTTCAGAGATGCTATATTCAAAGGTAATGAGCAAAACCATGAGTGCTACCATGCTTCAAAAGATTGTATCTAATTTGCAAACTCAAATGAAATTAGATAAAGCATCTCTACATGCCAAGGATTTGAGGATCAAGTCCTTAGAAGATTTGGTGATAGAAACTGGAGTGGATCCCTCCAATACTGATGTTGCTAAGAAATTGATAAGGCAGAAGAATGAGGATATTTCTGACTTAAGAAAGAAACTCAAATTTCCACAGAGTGAGAACCCACAGGCAAAAGAAATTCTTCAAGAGAAAAGAGAGAAAGATGAAACTATGCAGCTAGTTTTGAAGATGACAGCTCAGATCAAAGAGATGGAAAATCAAATAGAATCTCTAATGAAAGAAAATGAAAGATTGAAGAAAGCACATGAAGTCTCCATTCCCATAGTTATTCCAACTGTAAGTACAACTGTTCCCTCCACATTGGCAGAACATTTAGCACCAAAAGGAGTATTGGCAACTGCAGTGTCAATTACTTCTAAAGATATTTCTGCCACTTCATCATCTACTTCACAAGTAAACCAAACAAGGGAAACAACTGACATAGTCAAAGTTATGGAAGACATGTCCTTAAAAGATAAAGAGATAATCAATTTGAGAGGTACCATTTGAAATCTTGAAACATCAAACAGAGATGCATTGATTACATCCAAACGACATGAGTAGAGAGCCAACAGATTGCAAGAACAGGTAAATATTCTACAACAACAGGTAAACCTCAGTGAATAGGTGTCATATATCAAGAATTATATTTGGAACAACATCATTCAAGGCATACATTCACAGTGGCCTTCAATCCAAATTATTTATGAATAGAAGGAGTTACTCAAAGCAACACAGATAGAAATTCAGAAAACAAAAGAAGAATTGGTTAACAAACCTGCTCAAGATTTGAAAATTATTACATTTTTGAACAAAAAACACAGAGAGGAGTTTGAAGAGCTAAAAATTCAGGACATAACTGAAAGCATACTACAAATCTAGAAAGTCCTGAATAAGAGAAATATGATGAATAATTTGGAGGATAAATGTAAAGACATGAACTTGGAAATCACAAGATTTTGGGCCATATACACAGTACTAACACAGGAAGGCCTTCCAGACATTCATGCTTTGAATGAAAATGTAAAGGCACAGAAGGATTATGAAAACAAAATCACGGCTTATTCCAAAGAGTAGGTCAGCAAACCTTTACCACAAGGGTCTCCAACTGGTAAAGTTATTTGGAATATTTTGAGAACATGTTCTTTCTACAAAATGAGATCAAACATATTTTCATTGTTAAGCAAAATTTTTCTAAGTATACAGAGGTAGATGAAAGCTACGGGAAATTGAAAAATATGAGAATTCCCAGTGCAAAACAATGGCAGGAATTCACTGACTTGATATAAATATTTGCAGTCAAAGTGTATCAGGGTAAGGAGCAGAGTCAAAGAGTATCAGTTAGAATTCCTTTTTACTGCAGATTATTCCTTATTTCACAACAGTAAAGTAGTAAAAGAAACATCGTAAAGAGTCTCAGTGATAAAGCACAAGTTAAAGGCTGTGAAATGGAAAGAGTGTATTTCAAGCTATCTTTAAAAGATCTTTTTCCAAAATTCCAGCAAGCATTTTCAGCAGTTACAACCTAGCAACAAGTTAAGATAATTAGTCCTATTTTTTATTGATAAGAGGACAGCTTGCCAGTTTGTTTTGTAGCTGTCCCTCTTTCTATGTAATAAACTTTATTTTTGCCTAGAGATATTCCTACATGTCTCTCAAATATTTTGTAATAATTTTTTTATAAATACTTCTCTTTTTGAAGTATTAAGTGTGGAATAAATTTTTTCAAGACTACTATAGACATTTTTGTTGAATACATTGGGAGTTTGTGTGAGTCGATTTGTAAAGCAGAAGACTGGAACTAAGTCAAACAGACATCATAACTCAAGATTCTTGTGCTGATTAGATAAGTCAAGTATTTTCTTGTTTTCACTGTTTATCTTTCTAAGTTCCATACATACATTTACATGTTTTCTGTCTTTAATGATTAACTAGGAAAGCTTAAGCAGGATTAGTGTTAAAAAGCTCCCTGTTTTTTACTAGTTATTCATTGATATGTTTTTTGTTGATAACCGGACTTAATAATTCTTAAATGCTCTTAGTCCCTATTTGACCCCCTTTCTTTCATATTCCTTTATGTAACTTAAGGATTCTTAATTCCCCTTTAATTCAGAATTCACCCATTTCATCAAAAATCCTATTCAAAACCCTTTGAAGGTCATCTACCCTGCCCTTAGTACATTTTCTCTCTTGACCTTATTTCCTAGCTCTGCTTGCCGAGAATTTGACTCCATAGCCCAATGTTCTGGTAGATCCCTCTGTGGTTTACCTTGAAGTACCTTTTATTCCCACCAAACTTTCAAAACAAACCAATTGTCCAATCATACCTAGCCTAAAATATTATAACAAAAATCAAGCTAAATCTTGAGGAGAGATCCCTCTCTGGAATTTAGGAAGGCTAGATCCTAGATTTAAAAAGAGGTTTTTGGCTACCCCTAGTTTTCTTTAACTATAAACCAAAATCCCATGACCTAAGAATTACTAGGGTGATAACAGGTCAATCTAAAAGTGAAAATTTTTCATCCTTGAGAGGAACTATGGTGAATTTATAATTTCTACACTTGTTTTGATTATTACTAGATCTCTTTGGATCTAGGGAGATCACTTGTGGTCGCAAGAGTGATTTTTCATCATAACATGGATGTGCACATTGATGGAAGTATGGTCCCTAATACCTTGATTTAGCTTGGGGCTGCAATCAATGTGATGACTAGGGGACCCATGTTGAAGCTCAATCTCCAAGGGACTTTGAGGAAGGCTACTACAGTGTTTCCACTTGCAAACAGATCCATAGTATCTCCCGAGGGAGTTATTGAGGATTTCATGGTCTCCATTGAATCTTGGGAGTACCCCACTAGTTTTGTGGTCCTCCAGCCCAAAACCAAGGTTAATGGCTCTCCTTTCATCCTAGTAATATCTTGGTGGGGCATTGTTGATGCCAACATTAGTTGAAAGCCTTGGAACATGACTATTAAGAATGGACATTTATCAAAACAAATTGTGTTGTATCCTCATGCTCAACCTTCTATTGAGCATGATTTAACGTTATGGTTGGAGGATGAGGAAGAGGAAGAATTTTATCAAACATCCCTCCACGCAATCTAGAATCTGGATACTATTATAGTAAGGGGGGAACTTGGGGAATATGACCATATTGACCATATCTTAGAGAATTAGTCTCCCACTTCCATACCAGTTGATGAAATTATGAAAGAATCTAAGAGTAGTCCTTGGAATGATTTTTTCTCTGTTGAAACTAGCTTAGAACATGCCAAGATTGTTGAGATTGGCTCATCCATAACTCTAAATATCAACCCATATCTCTCAACCGAGTAGGAAGAAAAATTATATAGTGTGTTGAGGTAACACCTTGTTGTGATTTACAACAACCCCCCATTTATTTTTATAAATAGGGACCCCTTTGAAATAAATAATAAATTATGTCTTAAATTCTTACAATAAAAACTTCGAAAATAAATTTTTCTTCTTTTTCTTTAAAAAGCGCATCGCTTATCACATATTTTATTTTCAAAAAAGAATCATAAAACATAAAATTGGAAAATTGCGAAATGCGCTCTTAAAATAGCCTTCCAAAGAAATAAAACGTTTTGTTCGCATCGCGCTTTATTTCGTAAAGACTTAAGAAACAAATAATATAAGTTGTGACAGTCGCAGTCCCGACAAGCAAATAAAATAAAAAGTATAAATCCTTTTTGATATCGTGTCCAATTTAAGTTTCCGCAAATCGCATCACGCACAAATTATAATATATAATTTAAACGTATCTTATAAATGTTGCGATCTATGATTTGCGTAGATCACATTTCACAACTTTTATGAGACAATCACAAAATATTATGATGAATCATTGTGATTTGCGATTTAAGAAGCTCAGCGTGTGAAAGCAGCTTATGTCATATCAGATTGGATTTAAGATCTTAACGACTTCAAAACTAGTAATGAATAGTGTGTGCAAGCCATGTGAAAAATTAAATAAGGAATTATGAAGAGATGATTGATAGATTGACAGATTTTCGCATGAATTTGAAATAAATCACTGATATATCTTTATGATACTCCTTATATGATAATTTCACTTTCCTCTCAGGAAATCAATTATCGAGTTGAAGAAATTAGAAATGAGTAAAAAGGGTAAAGAGGTGTCTCAAGTACCATCCGCCAAAGACACAGACATGTCTTCATTGTTCTCAGACACTTTCTGCAAAAAAGACTATGGTAGTTCATCATGGGAAGCAATGTACAAACTTTTTGAAGATGAAGAACCAAGAGTGATAAATAACCTTTCTGCAATAGGCACTGATTCTACTTCGGATGCAACTCTTTTCAACGTTGCATGCTCGCAATTTCATAGAATAGCTGCGAGACTGAAGATTCTACCTTACACAGACATGATTAGGTGGGCAGTCGAAAACCTAAATATTGAAGATAGAGTTTTCAAGAATTCCAGAGGAGAGATTATGGGTTCTTTCAAAGTGGAAGACTTAGCAGCCATGTACCATTTACCAACTCTGCAGCAGAGATATGATAATAGATATGTGCAAATGTTCAGAGAAAAACATCCAGATCTTATCAAAGTTATCCACGAATGAAAAGACAATGAAGGGAAATTAAAGCACGATAAATCCGGTACGTACCCAATTACACAAATTCCTAATCCTTATTGTTACGCTGTTGGTATGTTATGTAGAATATTTTCCAAACCTGATAGTACTAGGTTCTCAAGAGATTGGGTTCCCCTAATTGACGCAACCGTCAATTCGTCTATCTTAAATTGGGCAGACCTTTTATCCAATTACCTAGCCAAACATATCACAGAATATAGGAATAAAATGAGTGCTTCATCCCAATAAACTTCGCCCTTTTACATGTCTGCCTATGCCATGGATTGCATCTATTTCACTTCTACATTTCCAATCATGGGTTGTAAATAGACAACTAAAAACCCTATCCCAATTCATATTTATCATGAAGAACTCTGGGACTCTAAATTCCACTTACATTTTTATAAAATCTGCTATGGAGTTATGTTACCCATGTATCATATGATTTTCAATGAAAAGGCTCCCAGGGTTTCCAAAGAATCCAATGAATATATTCTTCCTATAGCCATATGGTTTGCTGAATAAAAGTTCACATATATCCAAGTATTTGGAAGTTCTGCTTTTTCGCATGTTTTACCCTACTATGTTCCAGATAAATTTCTTGCAAGGGAAATAGCTTATCAACTCATCAATGGTGTCACAAAGTAACTAAAAGATGATAAAAAGGCTATTTGGCCTTCTTTCCCTCTGCAGTGCAGCACCTTTGCTCTGGCTAATATCGGCCATATATATAAAGAGGTTCCTAACATTTATTTATTGAAGTTGACATTCATGCCACGAAGATTATATGACCCCAACGATGTAATTAAAAATTACATGGAAAAACTCAAAACAAAGCCTTTCATAAAGGAAGAACAAAAGTTTGATGACTTCTTCCAAGGCGTCGAAATTTTTTCTGATATTGTCAAAAGGGTTTCCAGTCACGAAAACACTAAAGCTTTTCAACTATATAGAAATAAGAGATTGAAAAATATCCCTTTGAATTTGCTAGTTATTGAAGATTAAAAACACACTCGAAGTGTTAGTCTCGATGAAGAAATGAAATATGGCTTTGAAAATGAATCTGGTCAATCACAACAACAGTCTGATAAGTCAGATCAATCTGAGGATGAATCTGAATCTAAGAAAGAAAATTTAGAAATTGACCAAATTCTTCAAGAAATAGAGTTGCAAGAGAAAGAAACGAAAAATGGCACTGAATCAAATTTAGAAGCAGTTCAAAAGGATTAGATCACGTTAGATCAGTCTAAATCATCTCAAGGAAAAGACCTGGTAAATGAATGCGAACAATTTTCCCAAGAAATAAATGCACCTAAGGAAAAAATCAACACTGATCAAACATCAATTTTTCAAATGCCAGAGCCTTCTCAGAAGATAGTTGAAACTGTAAATCCTCTACAAAGAATCCCACCAATACATGAAAAAGAAATCATACCGGCTTACTCTACAGGTCAAATCATCCGACAGATTGAAGACATTCCATCATTGGATATTTTATATAGTCCTAGCTACAAGGCTGTAGTAAAAAGGAATAAAAGAAAAAGGATTGATGAGACAACCTCGAAATCAACAGATGAATCAGTTGATGTACTCTGGAAAGCCTCTTCATATGATCCCAGTGATCATATAACTAAGTTGTCACAATATGCAGGAACGTATTCCATAACCATTGTTGATAAGGCAACTGAAGTTAGAATATTGTTGAAACAGAAAGAAACCAGAATAAAATAATTGGATCAGTTGTTAAAGGAAGAAAGAGCCAAGTCCATTTAGCAGATCAATGAAAGTTAAGCACAATTTTATAAAGATATTGAAAGTCTCAAGTTGAAACATCGAACAGAGCTTAATGAGAAGCAGGCACATCTAGAAAGAACAATGGCAGAGCTACAGAATCAATCAAAATTAGAGAAATTCATCAGAGAAGCACTTGATATAAATACTATGATAAAGAAAGAGAAAAAAGTATTTTTTCATCAAGTTTCTATGATTGATTCTTATTTTTATTCTAATAAGACAATGATTCAACAAATAGCAATTCAGAAACTAGAATGTGAGAAATTCGAAAAGAAAATTGAGGAACACATTCAGTGGAAAAATTTTGATACAGGAAGAAAAGCTAATCTACCACAAATAGATAAGCTTCATAAAGAATTGTTATTTGCAGAATGGAAAGCACAGATCATCCAAGTAGAAAAGGCAGTGACCAAGACAACCAACAAATCAAATGAGGTTATCCAGCTTTTATGTGACCAATTGTTTAGAACAAAACTTCTTAAAGAAAGAACATATGATGTGTTTTCAAGAACAAAAGAAGTAGAAATTAAAATGGACACAGAGAGTAGAAAAACAGGAAGAGATGAACAAGAAATTCAATAAGTTTGATCAAGAAAATTACTGGAATTTTCTGATCAAACCTTACTATCAGTAACAAACTCTTTTGTTCCTTACAGAGTCAGCAAGAAGGTCTTAGTCGATAATCTCAAATGCTATCTTCAAGGGGAAAATTCGATCACGGATATCGCAACCAACTTAGCTTAAGGAAATGCTAGATATCTGCCAACTTCATGATCACATTTAGAAAGAAATGTAGGATCCATAAAGTCAGGATTGTTAGTTCTAAATTCCTAGATTATTGTTTAAGTTAGGTTTTTAGAGAAAGGTTGTTTGAAACCTCCTCTACATTTTTGTAAATCATTTAATTTAGTTTGTAGTTAATTTTAGTATTTAAACCCTTCTCATGCATTTAGAGAATCATCCAAGATTTTGTTAACATTTTCAAAGAATACTTATTTGTAAGTAAGTTCGTGGATGCCTTGATGAAGTAATGGAACACGACCTTTTTCAGTTATAAATATCATTTTTTTTAATCACTTTTGGTGCACTTATGTATTCTTTGAACGACTATTTGATTGAAGAATTTGATATGACCTATTATCAATAATACGATAAGCAGAGTAATACACATATGGTACTATTATCATGTATGTTATTTTTGTTTCTAAATGTTAGTGATGAACTCAACTTTCATAAATCATATATAGAATTAAATATTTTTTTTCTGAAATATCAGCTGCACTATTGTATGATATAAATATAGAACTTAGTTATTTTATACATGGTCATCAGATAAATGCGATATATATCCCATTTTCTTTTGATTGAATTTTTTTCAAGAGAACCATCTTACACAGTAATAATTCTATTAATTCTGTGATGATTTTCATCATCACAGATTGAACAGATATCTCTTTAGATCGCATTTAAATATTATCCCCGGGTTAGATTAAATTTAATTCAAAGCTTTGAATTAAGAAATAAATTTGTCTTAGTTTGTAATAATTAATCATTCTAAAATGTTTTGATAGAAATCCAACAAATTATCATAAAAAACCAAATCTGGGAAATTGGTCCCATCATACCCAGTCGGAGCCACTACCCCAAATGGAAAAGGAACTGCTTTAAGGTCTGGACTGGGTGGTTACCCCCCTTGTTGTTGCCACATATTTTTGAGGCCATCAACGTTTTTGGCGCTAGAAGGAGGGACTGACTATGAATGGCATATAAGTCTTAAATTCAAAATAAAAGCCATCATAAGAGTTGATCTCCCCAAAAGCATCCTACCACTTCTCGATCACAATCTAGATCAACAACTCAGAAATCGGAAGTAGTAGAAACCTTTCCATCATCTCCTGAAGTATTACGTCATCCATCTACTTCAAAATTCACTCCCGAATCTCTCGAAGTTCAGTGTTTAATTAATCAATTAGAAGGAATATCTATTTCTGTTGAAAAACCTATTAACCAAGAAACTTCTGAGGAAAGTGTTACTTCTTTATTTAGAGAAACTGGTGTTTTAACTCGATCTAAAAGTGAGAAGCTTGGAATTCCCCCTTTTGAGTTTCCATTAGAATCTCATTGAAAAAAAGTTTCTATATCCAGATCTAAGTAAGAAACAAGTGAAGTCACATCAAATTTTCCTTCAGTCATTCCTCCACACTCTTCTAATAAATCTACATCTCCATTGTCTTCCATTTCTTCTACTCAAACAATCAATGTTGTCACAAGTTGTACTATTCCAGTTGTAAGTTCTTCATTCATTACCCCTACTTGTGGATCTACTTCTACATATTCACAAACTCCAAATCCAATTATGGCTAATCGACCTTCGACAAATCCTAGTGTTGTATTAATAGAAAATCCTAATCCTCTTCCAGATCATCCAGAAAAATGGTTACCTAAATATAATCCAAATGATGGTCTTCCTGCTGAAGAACACATCAATAATTTTATGTTAGCCATGAATTTAAATGGAGTTTCTCATGAAGATGTTGTAGTTAGATTGTTTCCATACACTTTACAAGGATCTGTAGGATCCTGGTACTTTTCTCTTCCAGCAGGATCTATTGTTGATTAGGCAACCTTTGAAAAAGTTTTCCTTGAAAAATTTGGAGATGATAGAACTGTTTCATCATTAATCAATGCTTTTTCCAATATTAAAACGAGTTCAGGTGAAAATATCAAAGATTTCAACTCCAGATTTAACAGGTTATTAAATGAAATCCCAAATGCTTCTAAACCCGATGTTGATGTACAAATAGAATGGTATATTTCTTCTTTTCCTTCTAATATATCTATTTTTGTAGAAAAAGCTAATGAAGCTACTCTCTTAGAA
>CM076578.1:6630641-6794553 GCA_034641835.2 Pinus albicaulis
TATTACCTACTTCCTTCCATCCATTAAAAAATATATATTAATAGTAAGAGAAAGGCATCAATATATCAAGACTTGGTTTGTTTAAGAAAATAAAAATTTCAGAAATCAAGCAGATCTCAGTGCTGAATTTTTCCAATAGATTGGCTGAATATTGGCCGAATATTGAGAGTTCAATGGGTTCTTCGTATACTGTACAACATTTATTTAAAGTTTATTTAATAGGTTTTAAAGAATAAAATAAATGTTTTCTATTTATATATTTTATAGAATAATAATAATAATAATAATTTATTTGTTTTTATTATTATCGAATAAATTAAACATTAAAAATAATTAAATAATATTTAAAGTTTGAATTTATATATTTATTTGATTTTAATAATTAAATGTTATGATAAAAAAAATTAAAAAATAAAAATTAAAAAAATAAAATAAAATAAATGAATAAATAAATAAAATTAATAAATAGAAATAAAATAAAGATAAAAATAAAAATAAAAATAAAATAGATAAAAAAAAATTTAATTAACAAAAAAAAATAGAAATAAATAAACAAACAAATAAATACATAAAATTAAATAAATTACATTTTAATAATATTAAATTAATAATTTTTATTTTTATTAAAATAAATATAAATATTTAAAATTCAAATTATAAACTTTGATCATTTGGTTTACTCTTTTTAAAATAAAATAAAATGATTTTTATTATTTGAGTCAAACTAGCCGTTATTTTACAAACCGCTAGTAGGAGCTATACTTTCTATTTAAAGAGGTTATTTGATTAGATTTTCCATCTTGCCCTGATGATGTACCACACTGGCTGGTTCGAAACGCGTCGACCTAATCTATTATGATGTGATTTTCACAGAAAGATTTTAGTCACAGTTTATAATCCAATATTCCATATCGTCAGAAACTTTTAATTTTCATAAAATTACTTCCCTTACATATCTACCGCCTTCCGGCGTTCCTTTGCATCTCTTGGTGCAATTGCTAGTTTGTAATAATACTATCTATATAGCTTTTTCTCAAAATTCCAAAATAAAGTATGAAAAATGTATTAAGAAGAAGTATGCTAGCTCAAAGTACATGCACTCAAAACCTTCTCTTGAAATACCACTTAAGGGTGTATATGCATAATGTAATTTTGAATCATTTTATAAATGAATGAAAATTAAGTTTTTTTCCTTATAGTAAAAAAGAAAAAGAAGAAAAAATAAAAAACACTAGTAATAATTAAAAAAAGAGAGTTAAATTTAATTTGTTATAATTATTTTTATTAACAAAATTACAATTTTTTAATTTGTTATATTTATTTTAATTTATAAAATTACATTTTTTTTAATAAATAAATAAATAACTTAATCATAATATACATATTACATTAAAAACAATTTAAATAATAATTTTAAAAACTTTGTTTTTAAATTTAATTAATAACCATATACAAATATAATGTTTTAATAATTTAATGTTATGTATGTTAGACACTTAAACTTTTAGCAACATTGTTTCTGTATGACTAAGAGTTAGTCTTCCTTGGATATAAGGAAACAAGAAATGGCTCAAGTTTCTGGGTGACTAAGAGCTACTCTTCCTTGGATGTACGGAAAGGAAATACCCCAAGACCTAGAGGTATCTAGTTGGAGTGAAAGATTGCTCCTTTACAAACCACGAGCCTCTCATTCAAGGTGGCATAGTTTTCTTTGTCAGTTTGCATTTGCTCATAACAACCAGAAATGATTGTAGTCACCACTTTATGATAGTTTTTTCCACTATTAAAAAAAGAAACAATAATATCTAGTCTGAATCCATCTTAACTCCTAATCTACCCAGTGCTAAGAAAATCAAATCTATTTAAGTGCAAATCTCTTTTAAAATGAAAAGAGATTTGATTCTTCTTTACCCTATGACACAGTTTTAAATTTAAAATTAAAATAGATATAAAATAGTAATTAAAAATATAATAATAATTTAGAAAAAGTCATTAAGATTTTATTTGCTAGCTTTTCGCAGTGTAATATCCAATGACTTTTGTGAACATGGAAATACAAATACATGTTCGTAATATCCCATGGTTTTTGTGAACATTAAAGTATGTTAGCATCATAGTTACCAAATTCGATCTCAGTGCGGGAAAAATTTCCAAAATTCGATGGTTCCATAAGGTTCGTGGATTAATACGGAAATTTGTAGTTCGATACGGTTGGCGCAGATTTCAACCCTTTTCCGATTCAGATTTCTAAACTAGAGTTACCCTCTAGTAACCCTTTTCCGATTCACGAATGGCACTTGCATGTTCTCCATTATTTGAAAAATGCCCATACCCCTTTGGGTATGTCTTCCTTGTCCGAGGAGGGTTAATTAGAAATCCATTCTATTTGTACTTTATTCAGTGCGTCACGCAGCGTAAAGAATAGATGCCTGCGTGTATATCCTTTTTCCCCGTAATAGGCCAAGAGAATAAGAATTTCAGAAATCAACCAGATCTCAGTGCTGAATTTGTCAATAGATTGGCTGAATATTGGCCGAATATTGAGAGGGCCGGGACAAAGGCGCATGATACAGGCAATATTGAGGTATTCCCCAGCTCTGTAACGCATCTTCAATCTTTACTTCTTTCTTTGTTATTCATTTATATATCCCTTGATGGCTTCCTCCTCAACATCCACCTCAGATAGCCCCAACAACGACTATGTATTTGATGTTTTCATTAGTCATAGGGGCCCCGATGTCAAGAAAACCTTAGCCACCGATCTCTACCATCGCCTTTGCAAACATGACTTGCGGGTATTTTTAGACCAGTGGGAATTGCGCGCAGGAGATACTATAAACCCTCAACTTGAAAGCGCCATCAAAACATCCTCTGTACTCCTGGTTATGCGTATTCAAAATGGTGCCTTGATGAACTGGTACTCATGGTGGACTGTATGTCAAAGTACAAGTCCACCATCATCCCAGTCTTCTATGGGGTCAAGCCTGCAGAGCTAAGGTGGACGCAGGGCGGAAAGGGAGTGTACGCTCAAGCTCTATGCGAACTTCAAAAGAAAAAAAATGTTGATGGTCAACCAAGATACGACTCCAACATTCTTGAACAATGGAGGAAGGCTCTCTCTGATGTTGCAGAAATAAAAGGTTTTGACGGAGAGACGTATAACAGGTGAGAACACCACGCCTCCATGTAAATCTTAGCATTTAATTTGTTGAATTGATAGACATTTCTGCACAGTGAAGGAGGCTGATCGAAGTTATCGCCACTTATTAATGGTTTGCATTTTATTTTGAAAGGGGTTGAAAGCAGTGAATTAGATGATTTTTGTAGCAATAAGCCCTCCTGTAATAAGATCAATAAAATCTCTTCTCTTGGAAAAATAATTAACAAATAATCAAATATTCTATAGCAGCACAAGTAAAAATAGAGCAAAAGCAAATGAAATTCAAAAAATTGTCACAGTTATAATGCATATTGCTGCTTAGCTGAAAAGCAAAAAATGCATAATTTTTGGCTTCAATTAGTTCCCAGTCTTCTAAGGCATGCCAAGAGGGGCAATTAAAACTTCTGCTGCGTTCAGATCGACCCTGTATATACGCAAATTACGATTAATGATGAAACAAAATCTAGATAAAATATCGCTCAAGTGTTCTTCTTCCCGTTCATGCCTCCCTCAGTTTATTACTCAGTTATTGTATTATTTTTTTGAGATCTTTAGTTCTGCCCTTGTGCTTCATAGTGAGTCTATGTTGCTCAACCACTGTTTATGTTTGGTTTCTTTCACTGTTTTAGTGTGAAGCCAGGTATCAACGTTCTCCTGGTAGAGCAGCTCCTAGAAGACGTCGTGGAAGGAGTGGTGAAAAATGTTAAAAGAAGGCTGTATGTGTCAGAACATCCAAAAGGCTTAGAGGGAAAATTAAAAGATTTTGAAACCACTATGTCATTGCAGCAGGAAGACAAGAAGGTTAGAGTTATAGGAATTGTTGGTCTTGGCGGGGTTGGCAAAACCACCCTAGCAAAAGAGTTCTTTAACACTCAGATGTTGAAATTACCTTCAGCTGTGTAAGCTGCCTAACGTTTTGTTTGCAGAACAGTGTACAGGCAGCCGCTTTCCTTTTCCAGCGAGCAGTCAAGATCACAGTAAAAAAAAATACGTTGCAGATGAGCCGCTTGCCATTTTTGAATGTGCGGGAGTTTAAAAAAAAATTGAAGGACAGTGGTCCCAAACCATAAGTCAACCTCCGGACCTGAATTGTATTAAGCCGGATTTAATGAAAATCCCGCGTCACAATTTCTTGCCGTACCATTGCCAGAAATCGGACCCGGGGAAACTTATAAAACGGATTTAATAAAAATCCCGCATCACAAATTGATGACGTCAGCAAAAACTTTTTGGCACGCGGAATTTTTATGAAAAGGAGTTTAATTTTTCTGTTTTGAAATCCGGGCTCTACGGCGTGGTCAAAGTTCTTTTTAATGTTTGTTGTTTTAAAAAAAAACCATGTACGTGTAGTCAACATATATATGTGCTACACACATATCATATAAAACAAACGATTCAAAAAGGAAGGTGAGGCCGTGGGCCATAGTAACTCTGTTTTTTATTTTAGTTTTTTTTTTAAGTTTTTAAAATAGTTTTATTTTAAAATAGATTTTTTTTTATATATTGTAAAAGGGTCTTGGGATATAAGAAGAAAAAAAGGTGTGTGCATTTTTTTTGACTGGGTAAGTTTTTATTTTTCACACAGCAGTGAAAAAGATTTGTATAGCACAGCAGTGCATTGTTCAACATTTTGTGTAGGTGTTTTTTTTTTACACAGAAGCAGTGTAACAGAATTTGAAGTGCACAGCAGTGCTTTCATTTTTGGTGAGACAGAGTATTTTTCCAGAGTGAAATTTTAGAGAGTGTGAGTTGTTTTTGAACTGTGTTTTGAAGCAGTCAAAGTTTTTTTTTGTATTCCCTCAGGCAGAGGTGATTTTGTAACCAAGTTTTTGAAGTTTAATGAAATAGTTTCTACAGTAAAAAATCTGTCTCCAGTGAAGAATTTTTTTTTATTTTCTCTGTGTTGAAGAGGGGGAATTCTATTCTCCATTGTTGTTCTGGATTGTTAAATATTCCAACATGGTATCAGAGCTAGTCCAGGCTCTTTGAAGATCAAAGAAGCTGAAGGAAAGGAGTTCTTAGTTGCAGCAGCTTCTCCAGCAGTGTGAAGACTCAGCCAAAGAATCCAAAGGTATTTCTCTATACAGTTTTTGAGTCACTGTTGCAGAACAGTGAGCTGTTTTACATACACAGTCAAGTTTTTTTTTTAATCATAGTTAAGAGTGCAGAATGGCTGGAGCCAGCACTGGTATGGGTATGGGAAATGTCCATCTCCCAATGTTTAATGGGAAAAATTATGACTACTGGTCAATAACTATGAGAGCTCTATTTGTCTCCCAAGACCTATGGGAATTTGTTGAGGATGGCTTTGAAGAGCCAGCAAATGAAGAAGAGTTTGAAGATTTAACTCAGGCAGAAAGAGAGTTGCTGAAGAGCAATAGGAAGAAAGACTCCAAGGCTCTCTTCTTATTGTATCAGGCAGTGCATGAGAGTGTGTTTCCAAGGATAGCAGCAGCCAAGAGATCCAGAGAAGCATGGGAAACTCTCAAGACAGCCTATCAAGGCATGGAAAAAGTGAAGACAGCAAAACTTCAGTTGCTAAGGAGAGACTTTGAGACTCTCCGTATGAAAGAGTCAGATACTATTGACTCATTCTTCACTCATGTGATTGGAATGGTCACACAAATAAGATCTCATGGAGAGACTCTTGAAGAGAAGAGGATTGTGGAAAAACTCTTGAGGAGTCTACCCTCAAGATTCGATGTGATTGTCACCACCCTAGAGGAGACTAAGGATCTCACAAAGTTCACAGTGGATGAGCTACATGCATCACTGATGACTCATGAGCAGAGATTGGGTAGGAGTGAAAACTCATCTCTAGAACATGCCTTTAAGACCCAGATGTCTTTCGGAAGAGGAAGAGGGCAAGGCAGAGGAAACAAAAGAGGAAGAGGTAGAAGCCAAAACAGAGGTGGAAGAAACAGTCCAGCAAATGCTCAAGGAAGGGGCAGCAATCCAAATCAGCATCAAGGCCAAGGCAGCAGCCAGCAGAGTGGTCAGCAGAATGCTCAAGGACAGAGGTATGATAAGTCCAATGTCCAATGTCACTATTGTAAAAAAATATGGTCATTATGCTAATGAGTGTAGAAAGAAGCAGCATGATATGGGAAATAGAACTAGTGCAAATTTCACTAGAGAAAATATCAGTCAAGATAATTTGTTTTTGGCTTGTAATATGGCTGAAGAAAAGAATGAGGATCTATGGTTTCTAGACTCCGGTTGTAGTAACCATATGACAGGAAACTTAGCAATGTTTTCTATGCTAGATGAGAGTGTGAAGTCACAAGTCACACTAGGAACTGATAGTAAAGTGTCTGTTATGGGAAAAGGGAATGTAAATGTTCTAACAAGAAAAGGTGCAAAGAAATCCATATCAGATGTCTATTATGTTCCAGGAATGAAGTGTAACCTCTTAAGTATTGGACAACTTGTTCAAAAGGGGTACAATGTATTTTTTGAGGATGATGTTTGTACCATCATGGACAAACCACCCAGCAAACAATGTATTGCTGAAGTGAAGATGACAAGGAACAGGATGTTCCCTCTTAGAATGAGAGCAGATTTAAAAAATGAAGAAAAGATAGCAGCAGTGGCAAAAGAGGCTATCCAAAGCGAACCAAAAGATGAAAATTGGTTGTGGCACTTGAGATTTGGACATCTCAACTTTGGAGGTCTTAATTTGTTGAATAGAAAAGGAATGGTAAGAGGTTTACCATTGATAGAGAAGACGGACAGCCTTTGTGAAGGTTGTATTCTTGGGAAACAACACAGAGAAAGTTTTCCTTCCGGGAAAAGCATAAGGGCAAAGGCACCCTTAGAGATTGTCCACTCAGATTTGTGTGGACCGATGCAAACTCCATCGCTTGCTAGCAGCCACTACATGTTAACATTCATAGATGATTTTACAAGAAAAACTTGGGTTTATTTTTTGAAAAACAAAAGTGAAGTGTTTGAAAAATTTTGCAATTTCAAAGCACTTGTGGAAAACCAGAGTGGGCTGCACATCAAAGTTCTAAGGACCGATAGAGGAGGTGAGTATATATCTAAAGATTTTCTACGTTTTTGTAGAGAAAATGGTATTCAAAAGCAGTTTACAACTAGATATACTCCGCAGCAAAATGGAGTAGCCGAAAGGAAGAATAGAACCATAATGGACATGGTGAGGAGTATGTTAAAGGAAAAGAATTTGCCTAATGATTATTGGGCTGAAGCTGTACATTGTGCAGCATACATTTTGAATAGGTGCCCTACAAAAGCAGTGATGAACAAAGTGCCGAAAGAGGCATGGAGTGGCACAAAACAAGGTGTCACACACATGAAGGTTTTTGGATGTGTGGCTTATGCACACATTCCGGATCAGCTAAGGAAGAAGTTGGACAGCAAGGGGGAGAAATTTATTTTCATTGGATACAGTGAGGAATCCAAGGCCTACAGGTTATACAACCCATCCACCAAGAAGTTTATTGTGAGCAGAGATGTTCAGTTTATTGAGGAGGAAGCTTGGGATGGAAGCATAGAGAAAACAGTGAATGTTAAACATTGTTTATCTCATGATGAAGATGATGATGAATTGGCTGAAATACATCCCCAAACAGCAGCACTAACACAAGAGCAGCAAGAGACACCCTTGAGGAGAAATGAAAGTGCTTCTCCAAGCACACCACAAGGAGGCAATTCAAGTGCTTCTTCAAGCATTTGTACATCAAGTGAAAGAGGTAAGAAGTTCAGAAATTTGAATGACATTTATGCACAAGAGGCAGCAAATGAAGGTATCAATTCTTTGTTTGCTTTATATTGTCATGTTGATGACCCTGTTCATTTTGAAGAAGCTATTAAGGAAAAGAAATGGATAGAAGCTATGGATGAGGAGATTAATGCCATAGAAAGAAACAAGACATGGGATTTGGTTGAACTCCCAAAAGGTAAAGATGTCATTGGAGTTAAATGGGTCTACAAGACCAAGAGTAATGCTGAAGGCAAAATAGAGAGACACAAAGCAAGGCTTGTTGTCAAAGGGTATAAGCAAAAGCATGGAATAGATTATGAAGAAACTTTTGCACCGGTTGCTAGAATGGAAACCGTGAGAGCAGTGCTGTCCATAGCAGCACAAAACAAGTGGAAAGTTTACCAAATGGACGTGAAGTCAGCATTCCTAAATGGAGTGTTAATGGAAGAGGTTTACATTGAACAACCTCTAGGCTATGAGAAGAAAGGCCAAGAGCACAAAGTGTGCAAGCTGAAGAAAGCTCTTTATGGGCTGAAGCAAGCGCCAAGAGCATGGTACAGTAGGATAGATTCCTATCTACTAGAAAATGGATTTGAAAAGTGTGAGGGAGAACCCACCCTCTACATCAAAGAAAAAGATGGAAAAATGTTGATTGTAGTTTTATATGTTGATGATGTTATTTTCACAGGTAATGATGATTATCTTATTGAAAATTTTAAAACAGTCATGAAAGAAGAATTTGAAATGACTAACATGGGTTTGTTGAAATACTTCTTAGGAATAGAAGTAGAACAAGATGAAAATGGAATTTTTATCTCACAGAAAAAAAATGTTAATGAAGTCCTGGAAAGATAAATATGCAGGAGAGAAAAGCAACGATCACTCCCACAGTGATGGGATTAAAACTCAACAGATTGGACAGCAGCAAGGATTTTGATCCTAGCTTGTATAAGAGCATAGTTGGCAGCCTCATGTATTTGACTGCAACTAGGCCTGACATAATGCATGCTGTTAGCTTAATTTCCAGATTTATGGAGAAGCCAAAGGATGCACATTGGCAGGCAGCAAAGAGAATTTTGAGGTATGTTAAAGGTACAAAAAGATTTGGTATTTTATATACTACTTCAGAAAATTAAGATTTAGTTGGATACACTGACAGTGATTGGGCTGGAAGTGTAGATGATCGGAAGAGCACTTCCGGTTATGTTTTTCACATGGGTTCAGGAGCCATTTCATGGGCTTCTAAAAAACAGCTCATTGTAGCATTGTCTACAGCAGAGGAAAAATATGTGGCAGCCACAGCAGCAGCGTGTCAAGAAATTTGGATGAGGAGGATGTTAAGAAGTTTTTGCCAAGAGCAGGTAAAAGGAACAGTGATTTATTGTGACAATAGCTCAGCTATTGCATTATCAAAGAATTTTGTGTTTCATAAGAGAACGAAACACATTGACACAAAGTTTCATTACATCAGAGAATTGGTAAACAATGGTGAAATTGTTTTGGAACACTGCAGAACTCAGGAGCAGTTTGCAGACATTATGACCAAGCCATTGGGGGGGAGTGTTGAAATTACCTTCAGCTGTGTAAGCTGCCTAACGTTTTGTTTGCAGAACAGTGTACAGGCAGCCGCTTTCCTTTTCCAGCGAGCAGTCAAGATCACAGTAAAAAAAAATACGTTGCAGATGAGCCGCTTGCCATTTTTGAATGTGCAGGAGTTTAAAAAAATTGAAGGACAGTGGTCCCAAACCATAAGTCAACCTCCGGACCTGAATTTTATTAAGCCAGATTGAATGAAAATCCCGCGTCACAATTTCTTGCCGTACCATTGCCAGAAATCGGACCCGGGGAAACTTATAAAACGGATTTAATAAAAATCCCGCATCACAAATTGATGACGTCAGCAAAAACTTTTTGGCACGCGGAATTTTTATGAAAAGGAGTTTAATTTTTCTGTTTTGAAATCCGGGCTCTACGGCGTGGTCAAAGTTCTTTTTAATGTTTGTTGTTTTAAAAAAAAACCATGTACGTGTAGTCAACATATATATGTGCTACACACATATCATATAAAACAAACGATTCAAAAAGGAAGGTGAGGCCGTGGGCCATAGTAACTCTGTTTTTTATTTTAGTTTTTTTTTTAAGTTTTTAAAATAGTTTTATTTTAAAATAGATTTTTTTTTATATATTGTAAAAGGGTCTTGGGATATAAGAAGAAAAAAAGGTGTGTGCATTTTTTTTGACTGGGTAAGTTTTTATTTTTCACACAGCAGTGAAAAAGATTTGTATAGCACAGCAGTGCATTGTTCAGCATTTTTGTGTAGGTGTTTTTTTTTTACACAGAAGCAGTGTAACAGAATTTGAAGTGCACAGCAGTGCTTTCATTTTTGGTGAGACAGAGTATTTTTCCAGAGTGAAATTTGTGAGAGTGTGAGTTGTTTTTGAACTCGTGTTTCAGCTACCAAAGTTTTTTTTTGTATTCCTCGTGCAGGTGATTTTGTAACCAAGTTTTTGAAGTTTAATGAAATAGTTTCTACAGTTTTGGTGAGACAGAGTATTTTTCCAGAGTGAAATTTTAGAGAGTGTGAGTTGTTTTTGAACTGTGTTTTGAAGCAGTCAAAGTTTTTTTTGTATTCCCTCAGGCAGAGGTGATTTTGTAACCAAGTTTTTGAAGTTTAATGAAATAGTTTCTACAGTAAAAACTCTGTCTTCAGTGAAGAATTTTTTTTTATTTTCTCTGTGTTGAAGAGGGGGAATTCTATTCTCCATTGTTGTTCTGGATTGTTAAATATTCCAACAAGAAGAATATTGCCAGCCTCATCTACCATGCCCTCGTACCTTATGGGTTGCAAGTCTTTTTGGATCAGGACGAACTTTGCACGGGCGATATTGTCGAACCTGAAATCCAAAGAGCCATTAACAGTGCCTCTGTTCACATTGCTTTTTTTTCTCCCCGTTATGCTGAATCACACTGGTGCCTAAAAGAGCTTTGTTGGATGTTGAGATCAGCTCAGAAGTGCAAGGTTATACCTGTCTTCTGTGATGTTGAGCCTTGGGAACTTCGTTACATTGAGAAGGGATGTTATGCCCATGCCTTTCGCAAACACGAAGAAAGAGCTTACATGGATGTCGTCAAGGAATGGAAGGACGCACTCAAAGAAGCAGCAGATATTAAAGGTCTGGTGTTCAAAACTAAGCAAAGGTGAATGCATACTTTACTTATTTATCATATCACAGAATACACAAATTTTCACTCGTTCCCTTCTTTAACCATGTTATACTGCAAATATTTTTTTTCTGTGCAGTGACCAAGGGAAGTTTCTGAGTGAAATTGAAAACACTTATGAAACATGTAAAATGGTACGCTTTCGAGGTCGCGACTTACTCAGTTGGAGTCGACCAAGCCTGGAAGGATATGGAGAATCAAATTCAGAAGCAAAGCTCAACAAAGGTGGTACTAATTGCCGGCATAGGTGGAATCGGGAAGTCAACTCTGGCCACACATGTCTTCAACTTGAAACGTTCGGAGTTTAACAGCGTTTGCTATTTGTTTAACGTCAGAGAACAGGTGGATTTAACAACTTTGCAGCGGAAGCTACTTTGTGAATTGCGGGGCAAAGATGTGGAGATTCCAAATACCAACATTGGTAAGACTATTTTACGAAGGAGTCTAAGAGGTTTAAAAGTTTTGATTGTTTTGGATGATGTGGATGACAAGGAGAAAATAAAAAGTGTACTGGATATAAATGCTCTGGAACCTGGTAGTCTCATCTTCATAACATCTCGTTCTAAAGATGTATTGGGGGCCTCCTCTGCACACACTTTGTTGTATGACGTCAAGCCATTGAAGCGATACCATGCTCGGCAGCTGTTCTGCCATCACGCCTTCCGTCAATTAAATCCACTTGAAGGATACGGAGATTTAGTGGAGCAGTTTTTGGAAATTTGTGGAGGAGTGCCTCTCTGCTTAGAAGTTTTGGGGCAGCAGGTCTCTGGCAAGCCTGACAAAACACATTGGGAGAAACATTTGAAAAATTTCTCCCAAGGAAAACTACTGACCGAACTAGACCCTGTGATTAACACATTGAAATGGAGTTACCAAACGATGGGGATTGAACAGCAAAAGATTCTTGTGGACGTGGGTTGTTTCTTCGTGGGAGAAGACCTGGAACTAGCTGTTCGAGTATTAGAAGGATTAGATTATCTTAGCGACGTGCAAAACTGCCTCGAAAGCCTCCGTCAAAAATGCCTTGTAGATTTCAGTAAGGATATTGTGGAGTATGAAGTTGAGAAGCAGAGGCAAGATATCGCATTTCGTATGGAAAAGAAGGTAATACTGCCGGCAGTATTACCGAGGCGTGGTTCAAAAATTATAATGCAAAATCAAGTCAGGGAATTGGCGCGACGTATTGCGAGTGAAGATCTACAGACAGTGTATAAGCCATTACGCCTTAGTTGCTCAATTGATATAGAAAAAATGTCGCAGTTTCAGGTATGTGCAATCTCATCAAACTGTGCTTCTCATCTTTTTATTAGGAGAGCCTCGTTTAAATTTTACTTTTAAATGTCTTATTCATTGTAGTATCTGTATTTGATTTTTCAAAATAAATCTATTAATGGGCATAAGTTAATTGCCTCTAGAGTTTAGTACTAGTACGGAAAAGATGTAGTTCGGACATATTTAGTATTTATCAGAGACGAAATTGAGCTCCAGTCCGGCACGAAACATCGCTTATGGTTCTTTATTGTTCGGGATTTCTCATCATTGAATATCCGTGCAGGGTCGGTTGAACTCCTGCAGGGTTGTTCCGTTCATTACCCATTCCTACCACCGGTGGAGCAATTGTTAACCGCGTAGTCTATCGAGGCCGCGTTTTGACTCAGAATTCGGTAATGATTTTCAGAAAATCCAGCAAAGATTTGCTCAAAATCTTGTTTACAGTGGTTATCCATTTCCACTATAAAAAATGGATTCCAAGCACGCCAACTATCCCATTTTTTAAAATTTAGTTGACCGAATTCCAGCAAATTTCTGCCGTCCGAGCCAAAACGCGGCCTCGGTAGACAACTCCATGGTAACTCGTTACGGCTCGGTTGAATCCAACCCTATCCTATCCCAACTATAGTAACCTTCCGGTTTCACGAACTAGCATCCCAACCTCGTGAATATTCCCATCCTTCCAACCAGCCAGTATGTTGAAATTTCTGAACCATTCCGTACAAACCGACGAAATTTCTCTTCTCAACACAGAGATGCATAAAAACTCTATTTCATTAAGCTTGAAAAACAATTACAAAATTGTCATAAAACTTCAACTGTTGCACAGTGTAAATCAAACTCTCCATCTTTTCTTGTTTAAAATGCACACAATGCTCTTCACACACAGAGTCACTGTTCTTATGCTCTCACCATGTATTAAAAAAAAAACGCAGCTACACATTTGCTGCTCTGGCCCCCTTTTTTTTTTAAATACAGAGTCATGCTCTGTTTTTCCTGCGTGCTGGCTTTTACAATGCAAAAAATAAATTACACAACCACACTTTCTTTTTGCTCACGCTATATATATATATATGGCATTACAATGTTTTATATATATTGTAAATATAAATATTTACAATATATATATTACAAAATATATATAACTCTAAAGTTTAAAATAAAACTGCTGCTATCATTTTAATAAAAAGACATAAATCACTTAAGTCTAAGTTTAAACCTTCTTGGGAATGCCTTATCTCGGATTTCAAAGATGAACTAAAAAAAATATTTTTTTTATAATCTATCGCATCCAATTCTGGCTGGTGTGACGTCAGCTTCGAGATGTGCCATAAAAACTTAATTGCCTTATAATTTTTTATGGCATTTGTTTTGGAGCTGTCCACGTCAGCTTCAAGATTTGCGATCAATTGTTGATTGACTGATGGTCTTCGTAATGTGGACTATGGGCTCCACATGGAATTTACGTGGCCCATCAAACTGAAATTGAATGCGCGGTAAATCAAACGAATGGCGGCAAGTTTAAACTGCTGGTGGACTGGTTTCATGGGGTACGTGCAGGTTTAAAGCGGAGTGGTGCAGAGGATAAAGAACAAGGTTGCGTGGTTTGACCACAGCCTTTTAATGCAAAGCATTGCTACGGCCATATACAGAAAATTTGGTTTGCAGGTGTCTTTAAATCCGATACGGAGTGCACACAACAGAAAAAAATGCCGCTGCTGTACATTTCGTCCCCTGCACAGAGTTGCAGGTGGGTTTAATATTTCAACAACTGGAAGCAAGCGTGAAACCATACTAATGATAATGGAAAAGATGTAGTTATGTAAATATTAATGATTAATAATTTTTGGATTAGTGCTTTTAATAATTGATAGTTTTTTTTAATAATGTTGTTATTTAATAATAGCCTATTTCGTTTTAATGAATTTTTTTTTCTTTTTTTTCCAAATGATTTAGATGAGTCAAAAGCCAATTGCAAATACCAAAGGTCAATATTGTTAAATGTAAAACTGAATTGAAAGATTTAGGCGCTGATCTCGCAGTCCACAACGGACTGTCTGACAACGTTACATACCAACTGCCTGTCAGTGGTGACTTTCTAGCTCCACCGTGTAGCTATTAATTTTATATGAAAAAATTTAGAACTCTTTTCTCATCTATAAATGTGTATGCTTGTCTTTAAATGTGTATACTTGCCTTTGCGTGTATGATCCAAGTAAGGTCTCTCCTGTGTAATAGAAGGGTAATTTCTGTTCTCCATTGAACAATGTCTTGTTATTTTAAGATCTCTGCTTTTGTGTTTCAATTTAGTGTTTCATAGATCTTTGCTGTGTATACTCTAATACCCATCACCTGGTATCAGCGCGTGGTTACGCCCTCACCGTCATTCCTTTAGCATTCCTTTTAGCGTCGCCCACCAATCTCGCAGTCGTGCACGCAGTCTGAGTCTCGTGGCTAAGGGAGCTCGATAAACAAATGCAGAGTGAAGGATTTTGCTGAAGAGCAGGTTCTGCAAAAATTTGTGCTCCAGATGGTGATTTCGAATCTGCTGTCTTTGGAAAATGAGAAGAAGTGGGCAGGCGTGTTTTGAGGGCAAGCTTCAGTTCTCCATGCCAATTTAAAATTCATAATTTTTTTTTTTTCCAAAAGGACCAACCTGTAAGCCGTTTTTGGTATTGGAAAGAAAGATTGAAGTACTTTGATCTTAATCGATTGGAGTGTTTTTCATTATGGTGAAACATATATATACATATATATGTTTTATATTTTTTCTTTCTGAAAAAAAAATATATATGTTTTATATTTACTATGAAATAGGTTAAATTTCCTTTTTTTAATTAAAAATTTGTTAAAGTTTGTATTTTAAAAGGAAAAAACGGATAGGTCTTTTTGTTAGAAAATTTTATTAAAGGTGAAAATTTTATTTTTTTTATTTTTTTATTTTTTCTCCCTAGTAAGATTAATAATTAAAGTTTTATTTTGTAAGTGGAGTCTTGATAGTTTTTGGGTGCGAATTTTAGTTGAGAATGGACATAACAATACTAATTGACATGGAAAAGTTGAGTGGGTTAATTTTGCCCAAAGGAAATTACAGATGGAGGATATACTAATTTTAAAAGATTAGTATTTGGTGATTGAGTGCACAACAAAGAAACCTTCATCAATGACAGATGAAGAATGGAATAAGCTAGATAGAAAGGTGATTGCAATAATCTGCCAATATCTAGCAAAGAATGTGTATTTCAATGTGTCGAGGGAGATGACAACAAAAAGATTATGGAAGAAGCTCCATGATCTATATCAAAAGAACATGACATCAAACAATGTGTTCTTGCTGAAGAAGTTTTAAAATCTCAAGATGAAGGAGGGTGCTTTAGTTGTTGAGCATTTGAATGAATTCAATACAATTACTAGTCAACTTGTCTCTATAAAAAACATTCTAGATGATGAAATTATAGCTATCTTGTTAATGTGTTCTATGCAAGACAACTGGGAAAATTTAATTGTAACTATGAACATTTCAACACTTGCAGGGACCCTGAAGTTTAATCATGTCAGCAATCGTTTAATGAATGAGGAGTTGTGTCACAAGTCAATTGCGGAAAACCAGGGAGGAGAAGTTCTAGCTCTAGTTGATCGTGGTAGGAGAATGGATTGAGGCCGACAAGGGTGATCAAGATCGAGATGTCGATCAAAATAAGGGAGGGTGTTGGCCCTCATTTTTTATCCAATTTTGTTTTAGTAAATACACTTTATTACCATGCTATCCATCCATATACCATCCATATTCACTCTATTTTGTCCAATTAATGCATATCCATGTATATAAATTAAGTTTTGCAATTTTTAGAAGTTTTTATAAAAATTGAATTTTAAGTGCATTTTTGGACCAGACGAGAAATTCCCGTAATGGCTTCATTGATGTCATATTTGCAGGACACTTGGGCTCGAGGTGAATACATTTCTAGAAAGCTTGGGAACTAAGATTAGATGTACACTTATTGGTTCGGTCAAATTGAGCTTAAACAGGTCCGATCAATGGTAGCCAAACATGATCTATTTTTATGGAAATCCCTAGAAAATAGGTCAAATTTAGCATTTTTTGAGATTTTCCAGATTTTGAGAGATTAGATGGATAAGCTCCACTTAAATAGATAGGATAAGGATAAAAATGGTTGCTGGAGACATTTAGATGAGTTTGTTTCATATTTCTCTATTTAAGCCTAAGACATTGAAGGCATTCATATGTAGAATTTGTATAACTTAACTTTGATATTTTTGAAACTTTGGGAGCTAATTGAAGGACCTGCTCTATTTCCTTTTCTGCTATTTTATATGGTGAATGATTGACTGAGTTTCAGTAGCTGAAAGTACTCACAGTGTGCGAGGCAAGGGTGGAGGGCCCCCACACCGAGCTAAGTCTACTTTCTGGTTAATTTAGTTGCAATTTCTTGAACTAGTTTTGTTTTATGCTTAATCAACTAATTAGATGTATGATGATATGTTATGATTGCTGATGAATCTAATTCTAATTTCTATTCTGCATATGAAGGGTCAATCCAATGTTTAAGTTAAACATTCCTTCTATCTGATCAAGAACTAGAAAGTGGTATTCATTTTTCCTGCTTTTAAGTGATTTTCTGAATTTTCTATTTTCTAACAATGGCATTAATGATGAATGAATCTATAATGAAGAACAACAAAGATATCTTTAGTTAGGAGCCTCTTCATCTATTCTTTCATGCATCTTGATCTATTGTTCATTAGTGGTTTTTGGTTTCTGATTCATGAAGTAGCTTTGTAGAGAAGGACAAACAAGTTCTCCCAAGTTAGGAGCTTCTTCTGCTGCTTATTATATAATTGAGTTAGAAATTATTTAGTTAAGATTTATATTTGTAATATGCATTTCCTTTATTATTAATAATTCATCTTCTAAACTTGACTATAGCTGAAATCCATATATCTTGGAGATGCTTCTAAATTCTACAAGCCCAGATTGATAATAAAATACTTGTGTTAGTTTACCATGTAAACAACCCAACATTTTTGGCATTGTTGCCAGGGAAGCATATTTCAAAGTGGTCAAATAAGAAGATAAAAAAAACAAAAATAACATAAAAAACAACAAAAACATAGTTTTTCTTTTAAGTTATGTTTCTTTATGCCTAAAGATAAAGATCAGAAGGGTAGATTTGTTAAACACAACCCCCAACAATTCATTCATCCACAGAACTAACAACACCGGTTGTTGCAAGACCTACTCTAGAGGAGTTAGAGGAAAAACAGAGATCAGGACAAAGATTAACTCTAGTTGAAAGACAAATCTTGTTGACCTTGGAGGTAAAAATAAAGCAATCACCAAAAGAAACTCCTTTCCTAGGAAAACAAAAGGAAACAAGAAAGCCAGTTGTCAGAAAATTAAAACATGTACTTGAAAAAATTAAAATAGTTGAGGAAACACAAAAATTACAAATCTCTGAACAAGAAATGACTGAAGAAGGAGAAGGATATAATATGCCACTTATGACTCCTGAACAGAGAATTGAATATGAGAGACAACAAAGAGAGTGGAAAAGGAAAAGAGAGGAAGAAAGGAAATTTGAAGCAGAGAGAAAGAGAGAGGAAGACAAAATATAGAAGCACTAAAAAGGTGAGAGGAAGAAGCAAAAAGAGAAAATGAAAACAAAGACTACATAATAATGAAAAAGAAAATAATAATGACAAGGAAGCTACTTTTGGCTTTCCAATATTAGACACAAGAGAAATATTAGGAGAATAAGTGAAAATGAAAAACATTCCACCTTCTATATTGCCTAACTTTTATGGAATGTCAACAGAAGATCCTGATTCATTTATGTTTGAATTTGAAATTTTATGTAGAACTTATGGATACACTGATGATACACACAAGCTTCGTCTCTTTTTTGCTTGTTGGCTTGAGGGGTCCTGACCTAGGTTTGGAGGTTAAGGTTTACCAACAAACCCCTATACTACTGGCCCTTTCGGTAATGACCTACTTGCGCAGGCCAAAGTCTCACCTGAAGCAGTATGGGAGGGTGTTGGAATCAGGTTCCGCACCCTAAGAGAGAGGAGGTAATTTGAGGTAGAACTGTATTATAACTCACTGGATTCGCACAGAGTGAGTCTATCCACAGTTCTTTTAACAGTGTAAGCAGCATATAACCATAACAAAGCTATCATATCTAATCAGTACATTCGCATCTACGTCCGTATTACCAAATATCGTTACATAGCACTATAATCGCAGCCAATATAAGATCACAAATATGCTTATGCCAATTCCAGAACACAAATATATTCGCAGCTTAAATAATATCACAAATGCGCTTCAGCAGTAAACATAACCAATACGGACAACACACAGATAATTTAGCAATACTTCGCATTCATTAACATCCAAGATTCACTTACAACCAAAACCAGCTCGCGCACACAGCCTAGCGTGTTCTGCACATAGCAGGACTGAGGATCTCCGCACACACAGCCAGCAGGAGTCCTTACCCAAAACAACCTAAAACAGATCTAACAGTTTTCACGTAGCATCAATCTTAATTCAAGCCTACCTTTAGACTCAAACAATCTGTCTATTTATATCAACTTAGCCTACGCTATTCTGTGTTCCACAAACCGTGGTTTGTGGACTCTAGGTCTACCCTTTGAACCATTACAACACGTTTAGGGGCTTTGACCCGCCCCAAACCCCTATGTTAGACTAATTAATACAAAAATATACAAAATTCGCATCTTAGGGAGCCTCGTTCCAACAGGCCCCCAAGACAATCTTGTGACTCGTCCCGAGTCACTGCGACAGTGGGGTTTCCATCCTCGCCTGAAGCTGCTTGACTGCATCGACCAGCGGGGGCATCACTCTTTTGCTCTACGCAGCAGCATTCTGAGCAATCTCCACCAACTTCTGTGAAGTTGGACCTTCGGTAGCAGCAGTGACACTCTCCAAAGTATGATTGAGTAGCTTAACTGCGATATCGACGTCCTGAGACAACTTGAGGGCCTCGTCAGCCCATGGCTTGAGGTGGTCACTCAGAACTTTCTTCCGCTACCAAAGATCTTCTAGTTCTTCTTTGAGCGCATGGCTGGTGCGTAGTCGGGCCAACCGCTGAGCAGGAACCAGAGTGGGTAGGGTAGCCTCCATTTGTTTGAACTCTTCCTCCTCTGTCATAGTGCTTGGTTGATTTTGCGCAGGAGAGGGTCGTGTTGCACCTTGGTCCATAGTTGCATAGCGGTTTCCAACAGTTCGACACCCTGAGCAATCTGACCTGTAATGACATTGGTGGCCTTTATAACCAGCGCGGCTCGCTGGGCTCTGACCTCAGGTGGGGTTTCTAGCTGCAACTTAGCCTGTAAGGCAGCACTCTGCTGTTCCATTTGTGTCTTGACCACCTGAATCTTAGTCCTGGATGCCATTGGGGCTACGACAAGCCTCTTAATCTTGGCCTAGGGGTAGCAGAAGCTGGGATACCTTCAGTCACATCTATGCATACCCTGCCGATCAGGTGTTCCAACTCTATTTACTGCGTGGCGGCTAGAGTTCATGCAGTCTGCACCTGGGACACCTCGGCGGTTTTCTCCATAATCATCTGCTCAACTGTACTGAGCTGCTGGTGCACCCGACGGTCTCTGTGTTGAATCTCCTCGAAAAGGGATGCGTGGAGAGCCTATAGTGGTTCATGTGGCAAACGGGCTAAATCCAATTGTACCTCTTCGCAGGCCTGGATTTGCACTCCTAAGTCGGGTGGACTTAGCATGAGGGTTGCACCTGGTAGAGGGCAGAGGCGACTTTCTGTTGTACTGATCAAAACGTTGCTCGTGGCTGGGGCCTGTCTTGCCTAAATCATACTTGTCTGCAATGTATCAACTTTGAGTTGCAGAGCTTCGAGCTCAGACTGTAGCGTGGCAACCACAACCTTCTGCTGCTCTTTCAAAGTCAGCCATTTATCGTCTGAGGTGATGGTGACTGCGTCTGCGATCTGCTCCAGTTCTTCCTCGGCCAGAGTAATCCCAACATTTTGATCTGGTCTTGTAGCTTGTTGCTTCTTCCTTTGGCCTTTAACAGGGTCACCAGTTCGTTTCGTACCCCGAGGGGAGTCAGCACCTCCCTTATCCAGATCCTCTGTGCCCAGATCACGCTGCGAATCCTTCTGCGATTCCGGCTTCGCTTCCTTCTCAGTATTCTTTCCCTGTCCCTTAGTTTCTTTGGCGGTGTCAGGCGGGTTGGTTTTCGGGGCGGTACTTGTACCAGCATTGTCGCCTTTGGTGGATCTGAAGCCCAACTTCCAGTGCGGCGGCCACGTGGTGATGAGTCGATCAATTTCTTCGTCGGCTACCATGTAGGGCAGTGACACCCAAGCGAGATCCTTGCGGCCCCGAATCTGCACATTGTGCATTGTGACCTGGAATGCTGCAACAGAACCATTTTTTGGCTTGAGGGGTCCTAATCCAGGTTTGGAGGTTAAGGTTTGTCAACAAACGCCTATACTACTGGCCTTTTCGGTAATTACCTACTTGCGTAGGCCAAAGTCTCACCTAAAGCAGTATGGGAGAGTGTTGGAACCAGGTTTTCGCACCCTGAGAGAGAGGAGGTAATTTGAGGCAGATCTGTATTATAACTCACTGGATTCGCACAGAGCGAGTCTATCCGCAGTTCTTTTAACAGTGTAAGAAGCATATAACCATAATAGAACTATTAGATCTAATCAGTACATTCGCATCCACATGTGTATTACCAAACATCGTTACAGAGCACTATAATCGCAGCCAATATCAGATCACAGATATGCTTATGCCAATTCCAGAACACAAATATATTCGCAACTTAAATGACATCACAGATGCGCTTTAGCAGTAAACATAACCAATACGGACAACACACAGATACTTTAACAATACTTCGCATTCATTAACATCCAAGATTCACTTACAACCAAAATCAGCCCGTGCACACAGCCTAGCGGGGTCCACACACAGCAGGACTGAGGATCACTTCGCGCACACAGCCAGCAAGAGTCCTTACCCAAAACAACCCAAAACAGATCTAACAGTTCGCACCTAGCATCAATCTTAATTCAAGCCTACCTTTAGAATCAAACTATCCGTCTATTTATATCAACTTAGCCTACGCTATCCTGTGGTCCGCAAACCGTGGTTTATAGACTCTAGGTCTACCCTTTGACCCATTACAACATGTTTGGGGGCTTTGACCCGCCCCAAACCTCTGCGTTAGACTAATTAATACAAAAATATACAAAATTTGCAGCTTAGGGAGCCCTGTTCCAACACTGCTACTTTGAAAGCAGCATCATTAAAATGGTTTATGGGTTTAGGAGAACATACAATTGCTTCTTGGGATGAAATGAAGAAATTTTTTCTTAAAAAGTATCAAGCTTCCTGCAGGGTTAGAGACTCAAAAGAAGACATTTTTAGAATGACACAACAAGAAGATGAAAGTTTGGAGGAATATTTAGAGAGATTTCTTTACAATTTGCAAAAATCCAAACAACATTCTTTGAATCCTGATACCATCCGCACAATTTTTCTTAAGGGTATCAAATATGAATATTTAGATATCCTCAATGTGATGGGAAAATGAGATATCTCCAATCTACCATTTGATGGAATTGCTGAACTTTGTCAAAAATATTCTGTGGGAAGATAAAAAAGTGGAAAGAGGGATGTTACATCAAGAGCTTCCAAATCTGCAGCAAGTGCAGTAACAAGAGCAGAGATAGGAAGTTTACTAGAAAATTTTAAAACATATGACTTAAGCACTTTGGGAACACAAGTAGATGTTTTAAAAGCCAAAAAAAGAAGGAAGAACAAGATGAAATCTTAGCAATTTTCTATCCAAGATGTAGGCAAAAAAATCCACTTAGGGAATGTCCTTTGCAAGGTATACAAGTGTGTGGAATTTTCACAGAGAATCATGCAACTGAAAATTGTCCTAAATTAAAAGAGTTGCAAATGGAAGAAGTGCAAGGGGTAGATTCTCTCTACTATATGGCACCAGGGAGACCTTGGCAACCAAGAATGCCTCAACAATTCCCTCAACAAAATCCCCATCATTTTCAATATCCTCCTCAGAATTCATGGAACACTCCAATGCCATGGCAGGCTTGGCCTCCACAACAATATCAAAACCAACCTACACAAGGTTGGAGGGGATATGGTTATGGAAACCAACCACCTCAGCAGATGTACCCTCAATAATATCAATATCAACAACCATACCCTCAATACCAACAATTCCAGCAACATCAACCAATGCCATTTCCATCCCAAAATAATGCACCAATGCTAACTCAACCTCAACAACTTCAACTTCTAACCAACCACCTCCTAGATCAACACAATTGCCAACTCAACCAGTAGCTAATCTAAGTAACAAAGTGGGTAAACCAGCGTACAATGTGGAAGAGGCAACATATTGTCTTACATATTCCATTATTCCCATACAAGATGTCCACTTAAGGTCTGGGAAGGTGTTACATAAATATTCTCCTCCAATAATAGAAGAAAAAACTGAACAAGGAGAACAAAGTCAAAAATCTCAACCAGAAACTCAAATTCAGAAGGGAAAAGCTATCATGACTCAAACACCACCCTATCCAGAGAGGTTAGTACAATAGAAAATTCCTATGTCTCTCCCTGAATTTGATATTTTGGATGAATTGAAGAATACATATGTCAAAATTTCTTTGTTGCAGGCAATAAAAGATATTCCAATATATGCAAAAACAATAAAGGAGTTATGCATCGAGAAATATGGCAGAAGAAAAAGAGATCCACCCACAATCCAGGTCATTGGAAGATTAGCTAGTCTTATGTCAACAAATACAAAAGTTGAAAAATATGTTGATCCTGGGATCCCTATGGTTACCATTTCGATCAACAATTTTTTAGTGCCAAACACTTTAATAGACTTGGGAGCAGCTATAAATGTTATGACTACAGAGACTATGAAACATTTGAACTTGAACAACATTAGACCTACTACTACAGTTTTAGAACTTGCAGATAGATCTAAAGTTGTACCAGAAGGAATATTGGAAGACATCATTGTCTCACTGAATTCATGGGAGTATCCTGTAGACTTCCTCATTTTGTAGTTAAAACAAATTTAGGAGGCCATCCATTAATTTTAGGCACACCATGGTTAGCCACTGCAGATGCTTTCATTGGATGTAGGCCAGGAAGTATGATTATTGCACATGGAGATGAAAGGAAACATGTTACATTGTATCCTCCAGCACAATCTCATTCTTTATTATCATGGCTTGATGAACAAGAACAATAGGAAATTCAATCTGTTCTTAGTATTAATCATGTTTATAATTTTAGAGAAGAGGAAAAAAATGAGGATTTATTAGATCTTTTCATCTCAGAACCAGATATTTCAGAGTAGCTTAGAATAACACAATATGAAGCTGCAAGTAATTTTTTAAATCAGTGTTTTCAGGAAACCTGTACCATCCAATTACTGCAAAATTTATTTGAAAGTATTTTTCTTGTTAACTCAATTACCAATTCAAAGAGTAAAATCATCGAAATTAGTCCTGGAAGAAATTTGAATATTGGTAATAACTTACAATCATCACAAGAACAAGAGGTAATAGCACTGTTACAGAAATACTCAAAAGCTTTTGCCTGAGATTACACAAACATGCAAGGAATTCATCCAAAGACATGTATCCACCACATTTACACAGATGATCAAATCAAACCTGTAAGACAACCGCAAAGAAGGATGAACCTTATGATGAAAGAAATAGTGAAAGAGGAATTGCAGAAATTTTTACAAGTCGGATTTATTTATCATGTTTCTGATAGTCAATGGGTTTCACCCTTACTTATAGTACCTAAGTAAAATGGAAAGTGGATAATTTGTGTAGATTATAGAGAGCTCAAGAAGGCCACGTTAAAAGATCATTTCCCACTATCACTTATTGATCAAGTACTAGATTCATTAGCTGGGAAGAAATTATTTTCATTTCTTGATGGATTTAGTGGATACAATCAGATAAAGATAGCATTGGAAGATTAAGATAAAACAATATTTACTTGTCCATGGGGAACACATGCATATAATGTTTTACCCTTTGGTTTATGTAATGCATCTACTACTTTTTAGAGAGCAATCCTTGCAATTTTTGCTGATTTGATCCATGAGTGTGTAGAACTCTACAAGGATTATTTCACTGTGTATGGCGGAACATTTGATAATTGTTTAAAAAAACTTTAAAAAGTTTTGAAAATATGCATAGAGACAAATCTATCACTCAATAATGAAAAAAACTTTATGATGTTAACTGAGGGAATAATATTGGGACATCAAAAATACAAGTCATTGTGAATTTAATGCCACCAACAACACAAAAGTAAGTAAGAAGTTTCTTGGGTTATGCAGGCTACTATAGGAGATTTATTGAAAATTTTAGTAAAATAGCTTTTCCTTTATTCAAGTTACTTGCAAAAGATGTGGAATTCCAATGGACAAATAATTGTCAAAATGCATTTTAGATATTAAAAGAAAAACTGTCAGTTGCACCCATTCTTCAATGACCCAATTGGTCATTGCTATTTCATATATCAACTGTTGCATCTGACACTGCTATAGGAGAATCACTTGGATAGAAAGAGAATCAGTTTAATTATGCCATATACTTCATAAGAAAAAACTTAACACTGGCAGAATTTGTTGGACCCCTAATCCTCTATGGGTAGGTGTGGAAGCTGAATGGACAAAAGGAGTCCAAGTGACCTTGGAATGTGGAATCTAAGAGTCACACCATTGTATTATAAATATACATCATATTAATGGTAATAACAACTCACACCTATTTTCCTACTTGTGTGTGTGTTTACCATGCACGTGTTTAACATGGTATCAGAGCGGGCGATTGCTGACCCTGCTCGAATCAACTAAATTCTAGCTGCATTCTCTGCGTTGTCTACATTCCAAAATAGAAAATGCACAGTCTTTGCTGGTGACTTTGACCTCTGAGCGCATGCCCTCACATTTTCAGATTCTGCCATCCCCTATTTTTAGCAATTGTTTGCTAGTAACTCATATTTTCCTCTGAGCATATAGTAGTTGTCCCTTGGGATTCCTCTCCTCCCTTGGTGCAGGTTCTGTAGACTGCGAAAACACTTTAACTCTTTGGTGCATGGTCCAGTATTTCTTTCTGGTGAATAGAGCGTTTACTGGCAAATCCTGTAGATTGAACAGTCTACCTCTGTCCACACGTTGCCTCTCTTCAACATTCCCATGCGTAATTTATGTTCTCGAAAATTGTGGTTCGATTGTGATCGAACTATGAATGATGCACTGCTCTATGGTGCGTAGGGTGTTGAATTCTATGTGAAGGCATTCGACATCATGACAACACCTGCACACACTTGGCTCCTCCACCCTCTCCTCACACTACTCACCTCCCTCTCTGCGTACTCCATTAACACAGTAACTTCTCCATTACACAGTCTGTTTCGGTGCATCGTTGGCCCTCCATACGTGCTATGTGTTTGTTATAGTGGCCTATCCTCATAAACCGTGGCCTCCTCGCCTCTCTGCCATAACGCTACGACCTTGGCCCTTATCATGGCACCATTGTTGTGTATACACCATATACCATAGTGGTTACTTCGGTCCTCGACTCGTGTATGCCGACAGTCCCTTCGGCCCTTGATGTAACTCAATACCCATGTTTTCAAGACCAATTTTTTTGAATGGCCCTGTCTCTCTCACTACTGAAATTCGCTGTGCTAACTTGATTCAAAATTTATAATTTGTTGTCTCCAACAATTGTGTCGATATTCACTTGTATTATATGACAATCCTTTTTTGTATGCATGTGCAAACACGTCATTCCCTTAGAAAAAAATGCGATGGGTCTTTGAAAAGGTGGTACACTCCTTTGCAATTAGAATTCTATGATCTCATAGGGATTATTAGAGAAGCAATGGATATTGAAGGTTGGTCGAGTTGTGAAGATTAATACATCAACTATTGAAGTGACTGCGTTGACTGGTTTGAAGCTAATTATGCGTTAAAAGAAAATGTATTGAAGCTAATTCAACGGAAGCAGTGGAAGCACTAGTAAGGCACGAGAAAAACAACTTAAAACACGAAGTTGGTGTGTGCTTATAGCAGTCCATTGCCTTTAGCTTCTAGTCTCTCAATGTCACAGCAGAATGACTGCCTCTTCGTCTCCCTCAAATGAAAAACAAAAATCATTTGTATTTTTTTCCTTAAGAACATATTTTGTTGGTCATGAGTGAATTGTGATTAGATTTTTAAAGTGCAATTTTGATTATGAAGAAAATGGCTCAAATTACTGAAGTATTAGTGTTTTTGAAAACTCTGATACATTCCATTGATCATGATACATTGATAGTCAGCAAGGAAACTCTCTCTTGGATTCATACCTGTTTGCATAACGCAAAAGAAAACATTGAATTTTTGTAGCTTGAATCTTTTAGCTACAACAAGAGGAATTACAGAAACTGAGTCATCATTCTAAACTTGTTCTTATTCAAAACATTGAGACAGAATCTCATCAGCAACAAGAAATTGTAGATGTAGTACCAATTTTAGGAGCATATTCGCAGAAAGAAGAAAAAATTCAGCTTGCACTTCCCAAGCCCATCATCAGACCTTGGGAAGAGCTTGTCCATAACAAGCACCGAACAAGTCTTGGATATGACAAGGAATTTTCCTTTTATATTCCAGACTACTCCAAGCCCATTCAATTTCAGAGCGCCAGATTTCTTCATGATAGTTCACATTCAGCTATTCCAGATCCTACTCCTCTTCCATAGCAGCAACAACAGATTTTAAAATGCCAACACTGTGATCGAGTTGGCAATATGAAAGATCACTGTTTCGATCTTCACCCATGCAAGCACTGTGGTCGGCACACCCATTCTTCACATAGATGCTTCAGAAACAAGCCTCCTGCAAGAACAAAGATTCATCTTGGATGGATCACTTCTTGGCAATGGGTATCAACAGCCAAGAAGATGTTTAAGTCACATGTCACAGCTTGTTCTAAAATATTGAGCAAACTTGCAGTTGAGTTTTCGCCGTCATCTCACCTTGTACCTGACAAGGGGGAAAATGGTGGTCATCTACAAGCTGCGAAGCCACATCAAGGGAGCCTGAGCCACAACCTGTCATTCCAGATTCAGAGTTGTAACCAGAGACACAACAATTCAATCGAGCCTGAGCCACAATCTCTCATTCCAGATTCAGAGTTGTAGCCAGAGACACAGCAGTTCAAGCGAGTCTGAGCCATAACATGCCATTCTAGATTCAGAGTTGTAGCCAGAGACACGGATGCCCATGAGCATTCCTTTGGTTGGTGGACACCCTTAAACCATCCATGCGAGGTTGATATTCTTCCTCTTCAAAAAATTCGGAGCACTTCCTTTAGCAGAAGACTCCAGCTTCTTGCCAGCTTTGGTAGAGTTTTAGGAAATGCATTAAGCATTTCGGTGTTGGTGGTCATCCTTAAACCATCACAGGTTGTAGACCTCCCTTCTTCTAGGTTGAAGGTCTCCCTCTTCAAATATGAGGGACACTTCCTCTAGCAGAAGCCCTCAGCTTCTTGCCAGATTTGGAAGAGTTCTGGGAATTGCACTAAGCGTTCTAGTGTTGGTGGTTATCCTTAAACCACCTCTTTATGCCAATATTTCAGAGAGCTGATTCAGCCTAAGTGCCGCCATGCATACTTTGTAGATTTGTATTACAACTCTCTTCTTGGACTCACACATACCCCTTTGGATTAAGGGGGGGGGGATGTTGGACACCTAATCCTCTATGGGTAGGTGTGGAAGCCGAATGGACAAAAGGAGTCCAAGTGACCTTGGAATGTGGAATCCAAGAGTCACACCATTGTATTATAAATATACTTCATATTAATGGTAATAGCAACTCACGCCTATTTTCCTACTTGTGTGTGTGTTTACCATGCGTGTGTTTAACAAAATTGAACTATACTGTTACAGAGAAAGAAATGTTAGTTGTAGTACATGCAGTTAATAATTTTAGGCATTACATAACAGGTTATCAAATATTCATCTACACGAATCATTCAACCATAAGATATTTAATGAACAAATCAATTACATATGTAAAAATTACTAGATGGCTGTTATTGATGCAAGAATTTAACATCACTATACAAGATCGACCAGGTAAGGATAATTAAGTAGCAGACTTTATATCAAGACTTCATTCACTTGGTGATCCAAATCTAGTTTCAGATAATTTCCCAGATGAACATCTATTTTCTATAACTGTCAAAACTCCATGGTTTGGAGATATAGCCAACTATTTATCATCAGGAATCCTACCATTCCACTACACAAATAAACATAAAAGTAAGATAATTAGAGAAAGTGCTAGATATAGTTGGGTCAATGGTGACCAATTTTATACTAGTTCTGATCTGATAATAAGAAAATGTGTTAGAGAAGACGAGATTACAGATATTTTGAAAGCAAGTAATACGAGCCATGTGGTGGTCATTTTGCAGACAAGCGAACGACATACAAAGTGCTCAAACTTGGCTACTACTGGCAGGCAATCTTCAAATAATACAAGGCCTATGTAAAGAAATGTGACAACTGCCAAAGAATTTGAAGACCAGTGGCATCAAATGAAATGCCATTAAAGCCACATGTACTCATAGAACCATTTGAGCAATGGGATTTAGAATTTGTGGGACCAATCAACTCGCCATCAAACAGAAAGAAGTACATCCTGGTATGTATAGATTATGTTACTAAGTGGGTGGAGGCAAAGACAGTGGCACAAGCAACAGAAGATACAGTTGTTTCTTTTCAATTTGAAGAAATATTTGTAAGGTATGGAGTTCCACGACAGATTGTAACTAACCATGGCACATATTTCACATCAAAGCTTGTTCGAGATCTTATGGAGAAGCACAAGATCAAACATAGAAAATCAAATCCTTACCATCCTCAAGCAAATGGACAAGTGGAGTCAACAAAAAAAGTCCTTTAGAATATCATGACGAAGACTGTACAAATGAATAGAAAGGATTGGTCAGAGAAATTGAGAGATGCACTATGGGCATATAGGATAACATGGAAAAACACAACTTGGTTCAGTCCATATCAGTTGGTGTATGGAAAAGAAGTCTTGTTACCCATAGAGTTTCAAATACATACATTCAAGCTAGCAACAAAGTTGGGAATGGAATTACCTAAGGCACAACAACAAAGAGTCACGGAATTAAATCAACTGGATGAGATAAGACAACAAGCAGTAGAGCACACATCTCTTGTGCAAGAAAAAATAATAAAATGGCATGATAAATTCAGCAAGAATAAAGTATTTCAAAAGGGAGACTGGGCACTATTGTTTGACTCCAAGTTTAAATATTTCAAGGCAAAGTTTACAACTCATTGGCTTGGGCCATATGAGATCGATGAAATCTTTGACAACGGAGCTGTAAAAATAAAAACAATTTCCGAAGCATCTATTTCATCATGGACATAGGCTGAAAGTATACAATAAGCCTATACAAAAAGAAGATTTTATGAAAATAATTTCAACAGATACTGATTTGGAATTAATGGAACAACATAGAAATATGCCTTCCATAACTCTAGAAGAATTTAAAAATAATAATAATAATAATAATAATAATAAATATAAATAATAATAATAGTAATAATAATAAAATTTGGTTGTGAAAATCCAGGAGACTGGCACAATACAAACTCGAATTCATATTGGAAAACCAACTTGTTTGGCCAATATGAATTCTGTTTTTGTTTTGTTTTTACTTCAGTATGATTTTGCAGATTTATCCTCCAAGACATGCAAGGCTTGAGGACAAGTCTTAACATCAGCAAGGGGAAAGCTTGTAATAAAACTATGTAAATAGTTTGAGCAGCTAATTGAAGAAGGAACCTGAATTACAAGTACAAAGGGACCTGAGATATCATTAAGAACATTATCCAGAAGGGACCTGTATTATATAACAGAAGGGACCTGAAACAACAAAATGTCAGAAGGGACCTGAACTACATCAATATTCAAGCCTGAAGAACATGTCAAAAGTGACCCGAAGCATCAAAATATAAACCGCAGAAGGGACCTGAACAACATCATCCTGAATCAATAATCAGATGTGAAAATATGAAGTAGAAATAAGTCTCTACATTTCTAAATATTCTGGAAGAGCCATCGTTATGATAATAAAGACAATGTCGACCATCATTTGACTAGAGGACATCATAGACATCATACAATTTATGGGAGTACAAGTACAGTAATTGAAGATTTTGCTCTTAAAATTTTGATTTTTTAAAAATATTCTAGAGATTGTTAAGACTAATTTAGTACTTGATATGCATATTTTACCTACATTTCACTACCTTCATTATTCTACATTCCTATTCCTATTCATTATTTTATCCATTATATCCTTATCCATATCCATTATCCTACCCATTTAACTATCATTCCATAAACCATATTTCATTTCATATTCTATATACCATATCACATTAACCCTCATTTTCTTAAACATAAGAATAAAAAATGAAAGGCTCAAATATCAATTTTTTGTTGGACCTACAAAAGAAACAATGGTTACTGTCATGATAAAAATTTAATTCTAAAACATGACCATTCTAGGGTCATTTTTAAAATTAAATTAAACAACACAAATATAAAAAACCTAAGCTACAAAGTACAAAACGCAAATATCATTTGATAGAATGACGCAATAATATGCATATATGAAAAAGCTAAGGTATGAAATGATTTATGTGGCGGATAATGCAATTGTGACATAACATAAGTGAAAATGCAATGAACAAATACAAAAGGACATAACCAAAGTCGAAATGATGCAATGGAATGAACAAAGATATGATGCATGGGTATGGAAAGCAATGATACATTTCGAAGGGTATGATGCATTTAGATGGGAATGGAAAGCAGCCGAGAACGTGGTCAGCGTATGTCATTAATGAGAGATTAGATATGGGCAGCGTAATAAGTAAATAAGAGAATGTGGATGATAGAGGTATACACCGTGGAGCAAGTACGCAAAGCAGGTCAGAAAGGCTAAGCCACGAGGGCATCACAGTTAGAGGTCAACGCATGAGAAATGGTTAAACAAATTTAAAAACACAATGATTCAACATTCAAACAAACCCTGTGTAATTTGTAAGAGCCTTCGCCATTTTCAAACCACAGACCTCTGTAAAATCATGTTTTCTTCACCATCATAGCCATTGCAGGCTTAGAGAGGGAGTTGAATTCCATGCAAACCATCGGCACACATTCGAAATACCCTGTGAAGAACGAATTGACGAATAAAAACGCAGGAAAGACCGTGAAAGAAACAGAGGAAATCAAGCTAAGAGAAGCAAGCATAAGATATAGCAACGAAGAAACGGATAGATAAGAAGAGGAGCGGAGTTAACTGGGATTTGAGCCAAGAGATCTGGCAGTCTTGTTAATCAAACACACCACCAAAGTGCAGAGATCTCGTGGAGCAAGAAGGTAAGAGAAAAACCCAGATTTTTCTCATTAAGTGCAATGGATATTCAAATAAATAAATCTCGGGATTTTGTGCGAACACAAGTTGAACTATGAGTTATAAATGAGTGCCTTTGCCACTGTTCACTTAAACTCTACTACTAATAAACACATATTTTCCATTGATTTAATGAACAAATCCTTGGAAATATTGAAGGAGATTTTTGATTCAAATGTTGCTGTCTAAACGCATGAACTCAAGTTATCTCAGAGATATCACGGAAATCACACCCAGATTAGGTAATTTCGCAATTTCTTCATGTGTGGTTGTATGTGAAAACACAGAGTTTTTGATTTCGATTTTGATACATACAGAGAACAAAATGTTTCCTATTTTTAACACACAGTGGCATCATTCGTTTCATTCATGAATGGTTTGTATGGGAAAATTCATTTAATTTATGTGCACAGTGAGAATTTTTGAAACAAAGAAGGGATTTTTGATGAATTTTGGCAAAAATAGACATTGAATTATGAGTTAAGGAGCAATAAAAACATGATCAAAATGTTTTTATATACAAAGAGCAATGTTTTTATGAATTTTGAAAACACAGTGAAGCCATTTCATGAGTTATTTGATGAGTGTTGACATATATGCAGTAAGCCATTCTTTGAAAAATTGTTGCACACAGTAAGCCTAGGTCATTTCAGACTTAATGCATGATGATTTTGTCTTAAAAGAGGAGGAATTTTGTGTGAATTCGAGGAACAAAAAGACAGTGTGGCATAAATTTTTTAATTTGTTTACGTAGTCAACTAAGAGACATAGAATTCTACATCAGAGACGAGAGTTTTTTTTTTAAATTTTTTTGATGAAACAAAGGATAGAATAAGAGAAATAGATTAATAAAAACATGTTTATTATGTTTTTATAATCTTTCTATATAAAAATTTTGTGTTTGTGGAAGCAGTGAGTTCATTTTTTTCAAAAGAACAGAGGTTGAAGAGGATTGGTTTCATTTCTTTGTTAAGGGCATCAAAAAGAGGTAAGCCTTACCACCATAATGCATATGTCAACAAAGATCTAGTGCATAAATTTTTATTTTTGAAAATGAGAATGATGACAGAGGAATGATACATTAATTGGTTTTCAGAACACAGGGCAACAAGGATAGAACCAAAAGACTTCCAGATCGAGCATTGGGAAAAAGACACAATAGAAAAACTTTACCAAGCTGGTCTAATAGGTTTCCTTCAGAAGTTTAATGGACATAATTAGAGCATTACAAGGGAGTTCATAAATAATTACAAACATGAGAAAACTATGGTGGGAAACTTAGTCATCCCATTAAATCTAGAGTCCATTTTTCAGGCCTTAGATTTTCCATTATCAGGAGAACAATATCATAAGGGTTTGCATTTTAAAGATAAGGGATGGACTTTCTTTCTAGAGAAAAATAGAAAGGGATCATTTAACAGAACTAAGGGGATTCCAAGGGAATGGTATAATGAGCCTTGGGCAGAGTTAGCGATAATCATTCAGAAATTATTCACATGTGACAGTAGGCACAGTGTAGTGCACCTCTATCATATTAGATTGCTTCAGTACATCAAGGGAGAGATGAAAATCAATTTGCCATACATTTTCTCTAAAAATTTGATCAAAATGATAGAAAATGTAAAGAGTGAAACCAAACCCAAAGAGGCACAAATCCAACATCAAGGACTCATCAAAATTATTGTTGAGTATCGGTTAAAAACTAAGGGTATGATGTGGAGAGAGTTCCTAAATCAACATAAGTTTGTAGAACAAATCATAAAAGAAAAATTCAAACCAGTTCATGAAACAAAGAGTATAATGAACTCACCCCTTTATCCAAGGACAAGGTCCAAAAAGCAATAAGATACAATCATGATTGAAAGAGAAACATCCTTCCCGTCCATTCCCAAGAGACAAAGAAGAAAGAGTCCAACAGACATAAGCAGTAAGGAGAAAGAACTTGAGCTGCAATTGTTGAGACATCTCCCATAACAAAGCAAGCTGATGAAATTATTGAAAGATTGCAGAAGGAGGTCTATGAAAACACATTAGAAAGAGATTCATATTTTGATAATGATGAGATTGAAGCCACTTCATTTTCTAAAGACACAAAAGAAGAAGAAAATGAGCGAAACCTTAGAAAAATCAAAGAATTGACAGATCAATTGGAGGTAAGCAGGATATTAGAGAGGCATTTGAAGAGAGAAAATAGTACATACAAGAAAAACAATGAAAATTTGATCAAGGAGAATGAAAAACTGTATGAGCAAGTGGGAAAATTGAAAACAAATAACAATCTTCTTTCCATGCAAGCATTCAGATGACTCAAAGAGAAAAACTCATGGAAGATCAAGTATGAAAAACAGAAAGTCAAGGCTTCAATCTACAAAGAAGAACAATATAAAGGGATAGATTCTCTTTTGCAAGTAGCGTAGCAGGAAGCATATGGATCAGGTACAGTATCGGTATCAGAACTCAGAAGGTCCAAGAGAAAGAGGCAAGCATGAAGACATGCTTGTACATCAGCATGGGGGAGATGTTGGCCCTTGTTTTTTATCCAAATTTGTTTAAGTAAATCCATCCCTATACCATCCATATTCACTCTATTTTGTCTAATTAATGCATATCCAAGTATATAGATTAAATTTTGCAATTTTTAGAAGTTTTTATAAAAATTGAATTTTAAGTGCATTTTTGGACCAAACTAGAAATTCTCGTAATGGCTTCATTGATGTCATATTTGCAGGACACCTGGGCTCGAGCTGAATACGTTTCTAGAAATATGGAAATTAAGATTGTATGTACACCTATTGGTTCAGTCAAACCAAGCTTAAACAGGCCCGGTCAAAGGCAGTCAAACATGACCTATTTTTATGGAAATCCCTAGGAAATAGGTCAAATTTAGCATTTTATGGGATTTTCCAGATTTTGAGAGATTAGATAGATGAGCTTGACCTAAATAGTTAGGATAAGGATATACATGGTTGTAGGAGACATTTTAGATGAGTTGTTTCATATTTCTCTATTTAAGCCTAAGACATTGAAGGCATTCATATGTAGAATTTGCATAACTTAACTTTGATATTTCTGAAACTTTGGGAGCTAATTGAAAGACCTGTTCTATTTCCTTTTCTTCTGTTCTATATGGTGAATGATTGACTGATTTTCAGTATTTGAAAGTACTCACAGTGTGCGAGGCAAGGGTGGAGGGCCCCCACATCGAGCTTAGTGCACTTTCTGTTTAATTTAGTTGCAATTTCTTGAACTAGTTTTGTTTTACGATTAATCATTTAATTATATGTATGATGATAGGTTATGATTGCCAATGAATCTAATTATAATTTCTATTCTGCATATGAAGGGTCAATCTAGTGTTTAAGTTAAACATTCCTTCTATCTGATCAAGAACTAGAATCTAGAATTCATCTTTCCTGCTTTTAAGTTATTTTCTGAATTTCCTGTTTTCTAACAATGGCATTAATGATGAATGAATCTTTAATGAAGGACAACAAGTATCTTTTTAGTTAGGAACCTCTTCAGTTATTCTTTCATGCATCTTGATCTATTGTTCATTAGTGGTTTTTGGTTTCTGATTCATGAAGTAGCTTTGTAGAGAAGGACAAACAAGTTCTCCTAAGTTAGGAGCTTCTTTTGCTGCTTATTACATAATTGAATTAGAAATTATTTAGTTAAGATTTATATTTGTAATATGCATTTCCTTTATTATTAATAATTCATCTTCTAAACTTGACTATTGCTGAAATACATATATCTTGGAGATGCTTCTAAGTTCTACAAGCCCGGATTGATAATAAAATACTTGTTTTAGTTTACCCAATAAACAACCCAACAGAGGGGTAGGCTCATATTATTTTATTGTAGCAAACCCAGACACATGAAGAAAGAATGTCGTGTATGGAAGAAAGGACAAAATGATAAGAAGCCAACCAATACAAATCACAAATCATCCAACACAAATGAAGGTGAGACTATTGTTGTATTCACATATGGTGATGTGTTATTTACTGTTTCAGTATAGGATGCATGTTATATACATCTAGTAGTAGCTTTGATTGGATCCTTGACTTTGGGGTATCTCACCATGTAAATCCATGCAAAGATATTTTGTTGTTGCATATAACCATGGTGATTATGGTAGAGTGCATTTGGGGATTACTCACTTTTGTAGTATTGTTGGAGTGGGAGATGTCTAGATCAAGATGAAGGATGGTCAAAATATATTGTTGAAAAATGTCAGACATGTACCAGAAATGCGCATGAGTTTGATCTCTATGGGACTTTTGGATGATGAAGGCTATTCCACAAGCTTTGGAAAAGGAGGCTGGAAGATAGCAAAGGAGCATTGGTCGTGTCCAGATGACCCAAGACAGAAACATTATATACATTAAATGCAATGATAGGAAAATCAGATTTGGCTGTTGTCACAAAAGAAGGAAATTCAACATATCTGTGGCATAAGCGCTTGGGTCACATGAGCCAGAAGGGCTTAAAAATCCTTGTTGGTAAAAATTTACTGCCAGGTTTGAAATCCTATAATCTTGATCTTTGTGAGCATTGATTATATGGTAAACAAAGAAGGGTTTCATTCCTTAGAGGTGGCCATGACAGAAATAAAAAATTGTTATAATTGATAAACTCATATGTGTTTGGTCATGTTAACATTAAGTCATTAGGAGGAGCATCCTATTTTGTAACATTTATAGATGATGCATCTGTTAGCTCCACGTAATTTGCTAGATTGATTGAGATACAAATGGACAGGGGTAACATCAAACCAAGCTTTGGAATCCAAGGACCTAACCTTCCTGGATTCGGAGAGGGATCTCTCTAGTAGGTGCAAAGATGTGAACTTGTTTGCTGATTTGGGTTGATTTTAGGCTAGATATTAAGTGCAGGGTATTTTGATTGTTTTTGGTTGGGTATGATGCTCAGATATATTTAGATAAAAAACAAGGAAGATTGTTAAGTCATTGGGCAATGGAGTCTAACAAGGTCATGATAAGTTCATCAATGGTTTCCAGAGCATTTGCAGGGCAATTTTAACTTGGTTGGTGGATTTTTTAAGGTTGTGAAGGATCATGAGGTGAACATTAAGTTTGAGAACAATAAGCTAATAAAGGGCAAAAACTGAATCCTTTATGTACTTATAAACTAAGAGAGTTAGAAGATTTATGAGCATAGCAAGAGAATCAAAGGCATATGAAAAACCTAATCCATTTGATTTTAGACTAAAAGCAGATAATCAACCAAGACAAACATTTAGAAGAAACATAGAAAGGCAAGAAACTTATTTAACTTTCATAGATTTCATCATTAAGAGCAGAAAAACATTTAAGATGCACAAGTAGCTATAACCATAGAAGGAGAGAAAATCCTAACATCTAAAGTTAAACTATGAAGTTTCCTTGAAACAATTTTAGCTAAGTAAAGGCAAAGAGCATGATTCAAACAGACTTCTTTGAAAAACCTAGGCAAAGTTGCTTTAAAGAGGTGATTCCAAGGACAGAGTATTTCAGTGGCCACAATATGCAGGGCTAGCCATAAATCATACTTGACACTAAATGATCTAAACAATTCAAGAAATGAACAAGCTAAGAACTTCTTAGAGAGAAAGAAATGGATTCCGTAACATATCTCAGTAGAAGAAAACATTGAGGCAGTGAAGGACAAACAGACTTAAGGTGCCATTAGAAAACATTTCTTAATCTAAATTCTTTGTCCTACTGCAACAGAGCAAGATGGAAAACATAATGGAAAACTAGAAAACATAAACAAGAGAAAACTTCACCATCAACCAGGCCTATGGACCCTGCAAACAGTCCTCCACCATCAGTAAACAAATCAAGGCATGCATGAGCTCCAAGACATCAAATTCTCATCAAAGGCTCCAAGAGACTATGTATTGCTTCAGCATAAGCTATCAAAATCCATCCAATACATGAGAGCCTTAGGCTCTATTTATGGAGCAGCTGAGGAGGTGGGAAGCCCTAAGAGGCTTCCAAAAACCCTAATCTAATCATAAATGCCATAAATGTGCTTATTGACCATGCAAGGCCCAAGACACATAGTTGATAAGAAAATAAATGAAAAACACCAAAACATAACTCCCCAATCAAATCAGGAGTGATTTGTCCAAGAAAATATTAAAAAACTCCTTTTCCATCAATCCGTGTGTTTTGTTGACTTTTTTGGCAAAAGGGTGCTCCTGTGCGTAACGCCTTTTCAGCAGAAAATAGGGTCTGTTGTAGCTGAGTTTTGGACCCCCTTCCCGGCATCGGATTTAGCCCCGTGACAACTCGTTGGAAATTTTGATGAGTCTACTTTCAAAAAATACTTGATTTGTGCTGAATGGATGCCATTTACCTGCTCAAAAATTAAATCTCCCAACACTGCTCTGTGCGTAACACCTATTCTAAAAAAGAGGTAGAAAGGTCAAATTTGAGGTGTTTTTTGACCTTTTGAGGGGGCAAAAATGCTCTAATTGACCTGAAATTTTGTGGGTAGACTATTGGTGATGTGAAAAATCCAAAAATGTAAACTTTAGAAGCTGAGGATGCCCCAATTTTGAGTGTAACACCTAGGGTGCTGCGCTCCTAGGGGTCAAAATTTGGAAAAAACAAAAAGTTTCTGGATTCGCCTCAAAATTGGTGTGTAGACCCCTCAAGGGGTTTTAGATACCTGCTGAGAAGCATCAGCCAAGATCCTGAGGCTGTCATGCACTTTGGTACTTTTTAGCTCTTCTAGCTCCATGAGGGCTTGCTTTAGTTTGGCATTAGCAAGCATGATTTTCCTTGCATAGTGTTTGACCATTTTCTTCTTTAAGGCAAGGCCCCTCTTCACCTCTTCGAAATGTTTATGCTCCTCTTTATAATAGTATATGACCCTTTGTGCCCTCTCAAAGTCCTTTTCCCATTCTTGAAGCTGGGCATCCTTTTCTAAAAGGAGCAACTTAGTACTCATCCCTTGGTCCTCATTATCACTGTCTAGGTCAATAAAAAGAGGCCCTTGAGAAGTCTTTTTGATCCTTTTGCTCCTTCTTACTTCCTTCTTCTCAACATTTTCCATTTTTTCTTTGCCCTTGTCCAATGTTTTGGCAGTTTGAGAAGAGATGGCCCTTTGCCTTTTAGAGGCAGCAAACACATTTCTTCTCCCTCTGTGATATGTGCATGTGAGAGGGGTAACAATGGAAGTTTCAAAGGTAGTGCTATCATCATTTTGACTTTTAATTTGCATGATATCTCCTGCACTTGCCTCACTCTGATTTTCTTTGTCATCCATGGACTGATTTTTGTCAAGATAGTCATGACTCTTTCCTTGACTGTCTCGGGCACTTTGATGGTTGTCCTCTTCATCATGCTGCTCTTCCTCATCATCTGGCTGCTCTTCTTCATCATCTTCACTGCTTTCACTGTGTTGTTCTTGGCTATTGCTGCTTTCTTCTTGGCCATCTCCCTCTTCTTCATTTTCTTCTTCATCTTCATCATTTTGCTCTTTGCCATCACTGCTTTCTTCATTTTCATCATCATCCTCTCCCTTAATGCTTTCCTCATGATCATCACTGCTTTCTTCATGATCATGGTTGCTTTCTTCAGGGCCACCACTACTTTTTTCATGGCCATCATTATCTGTCTCAGTTTCCTCTTGACTGCTACCCTTTATTTGTTCTTCACTAGGGCTACTGTCAGCCTCTCCACTTGGTAGTTTAGGGGAAGAAACAAGAGGTGAATTTCTTTGTGGAGAAGGCACATGGGGAGATGATGGATGGGTGGAGGTAGATGGTTGTGAGGTGGAAGGTAAGTTCTGTTGGATGAAGGCCTAGGGGTTTGCAAACACATTATGTGAGATGTGAGATGAAGGTTTTCCAAGGTATTCCTTGCTGCTCTAGCTGATATAGGACAATCATTTTTATGAGGGAGTGGTGAAAAAGGCTCGGCGTTTGGTGGTCATAGCTTTTCTTTTTGACAAGTGAGGCCATTTTGTCAATGCTCCGGAAAAGGTAGTATGGTAGATTCATCATGTTGTTTTTAGTGAAGTGCATCAGCAACCTTATATGATATGAGTAGAGTCTAGAATATCTCCCTTCATAGGTGAAATACCTTAGAATTTGTTTCATTAGTGCAGCATACCTTTCTAACAAGTGGGAGAAAGGGAAAACAACCTTGCAATTTTGTTGATAGCTGGGTTTCAGGTAGGGCTCATAATAACTCAACTGCAACTTATTTTGTTTGAACCATATTTCACCAATGTCTGGTATATCGGTTGCTTTTGAAATAATCTCAACTGAGAGCTCAAATTGCACCCTTGCTAGGTTAATTTGATGATTTTGTAAGTTAAAGGCAAACAACCTAGTCAAGTTTGGATGACTGCCAACTTGTTTGATCTTTTCACAAAATTGATAACACCCTACATCTTGAAAGCATGAAAGTATCATAGGAGAGGAGGTAATCTGGACTGTGTCTAAGGGTTCAAATGTATTTGCCCTCCCTCCTTTGTATTGAGGCTTGGTAGGTGTTTGAACCTCATCACTGCTGGTGTGGCTCTCTGCTTCAGACATAGTGGCTGATTCTCTTAGGACAGAAAAAGGGGTCCTTTAAAACTGTTTGAGGGCTTTTTGGGTTAAAAGGTTGTAATGAGTGAAGTGAGGGCAAAGCTGAGCAAATGAAGGCAAGATGGAAGTCTCCAAGGGTGTATTCAGTGTTTTTAGAGGCTTGATTGATGCCACTCAACCTCCTTTGGTATACATAATAATTTCCTCTTTCAAACTCTAAACCAAGATGTTTTTCAAAAATTGACTGTAATGTAGCTTAGAATTTATTGCATTCGAGCCCTTAAATATGATTTTGCCTAGAAAAATGGAGGTTTAGGAGACCAATCAAATCACCAACCTTGCTCTTGTCCTTTGCTGAGGCCTTGAAGGTGAAGAAAAATCGAATTTTTGATCTCCTTGAGCAATTTCGGAGAGACTCTGTCTGTGCATAACAGCCAGGAGCATAACAGGCAGATTCGGGCGCCCATGAGCGTAACAGGTGAGTTAGGCGCCCAGGAGCGTAACAATTGAGCCGGGCCTGTGCGTAACACTGCCAAGTGCATAACAGGTGAGCCGGGCGCCCAGGACCGTAACAGTCGGGCCGGGCCTGTGCGTAACACTGCCAGGTGCGTAACAGGTGAGTCAGGCACCCAGGAGCGTAATAGTCGGGTCGGGCCTATGCGTAACACTTCCAGGTATGTTATCACTCAGGTTTTCCTTGAAGTTGTAAGAAAAGGAAAGTATACCCGAGGTAACCACAAACCAACCTTCAGATGCAGAATCTAGCCAATCTGCATCCAGAGAGTGCTCTCTCTTTATGATTTATCTTTGTTCTTAGAATGTTTTAGGCTAGTTATAGATCCAAGAGTTTGTTTGAAAATGGTGGAATTCACCAACTAAGGGCAAGGTTGAATATTTTCAGGCCATTGGGCAATGGAGTCAAAGGATGGCTTTACTGGATTTCTATTCTACACACAAGATGGCTTTGCAGGGCAAGATAGCCAAACAGAGAACAATCCTTAAAATTTAAAGTGGATGGAATGGGTTTGAAGTGATGAAAGGCAGTTAAGAATCTTTCACCATGTTCAAAAGAAAGAAATGAGATGATTACAAATAAAGAGCAGTGAATAATTCTTTACTATAGTAACCAAAATGTTTAAATTAGCGAAGCAAGAGCAATTAAGAATTCGTTGCTCATAACTAATTTAGAGGAAAAAATTCAAAATAATCACAACTGAACTCAGAGTACAATTAAGTAAATTCTGAGTTATTCTTTTATGTCAAGTATTCAGAAATGAACACAATGATATTATAGACAGATATAAAACTTGAAACATAGGATAGAAAGACTTATTGAACTGCAGTCCGACACATGAATCCTGCAAAAAGTCCTGAGCTTCAAATTGTCATCCAGTAAGCCACAAATAAATTTCTCCAAAACGCTTTTATTCCAAAAACATCAATGTCATAGCGAAGTAGTAGAATCCACCAAAATACTTCCAAGAGTGAAGTATTTATACAAATTCTAAACTAAAATATCTTGAAAAAATATCAAAATTGGTTCACAAATCTCTCCAACTATTTTACATAAATAGAATTTAAGTAAAGGATACTCAAACTAATTCATCTATTTGGCACTATTGTTTATGGATAGGTGATGAAAAAGAGGATAATTCGAATTTGATCCAACTCTTAGTTGATGATGAGACATCCAAGTCACTAACTGCTTCCTTTCTTTGTGTATTCTGCTCCAACAATTCTGCAAACTTGGGGTCCAATGATATCTTTTTATTTCTCAATCCGTAATAGATATGTAACAAGTGAAAGCGGTTATTGTAGATAAATATGTTGGTGAGATAAACCTCTTTCACTTTCCTAAAATTCCTCTCCAGATGTGCACAATAGGCTCTGCAAAAAGATGTGTAAAACAGAGTTTTACAGAGTCTGAAAAATAGCTTGTAAATATGTGAATTTATCTCTCAGCCTGAAATAACTGTGAAAAAACTGAGATAGGTTTTTGTATATGGGTCTCTTAAGAACAAAAACCTCCTTCAGTTTTGTATGATTTATTTTTGATTTACCACAATCTTCTCTGCACAATGATGACTTAACTGGTATTTTCTGCAAAAAGTGCTTTCTAAGATTGTTTAATATTTCCCAAACCATAATAGCTGTTGGAAAAGTGAGAGAAGTTTTTGTGGATGGTCCTCTTAAGAAAATAAACCTCAGTAATTTTTTCAAAATTCATCTTGGATTGATCACAATAGTGTCTGCAAAACAATGACTAAAACATGCAATTTCTGCAAAAATATTCCTTCTTGTTGTGTTTTTCATCTTTTCACTTTTTTGTTCTTTTGGCTATTTTACTTTCACTTTTAGACAAAATTCAATGTTGTTGAAAGTATTTTCATTTCCTCTTTTTACCATTTTACTGCCTCTGTAATTACTTTTACTGTTTACCTTTGACTGCTCTGTAACTTCTTTTTAACTTTCATTCTGACTTTTACCTGATACACTTTAACCACTGATACTCTTTAACTGTTATTCTTTTTAATCTCTGTTTGAATAGATTTGATAACACTCTTGGAATAAACAAGTCTTATGACTAGTATTAAGACTATTTATCCAAGGATGTGGTCTTCTGATTACCTGTAAAACAAAACAAATTGTTAAAAAAAAATTGGTTTGTAGGGGAGGTTGAAAAGGTTTCATTTGATTTTGAGAGGTCTGTGGAGTGAATCTACAATGATTTTTGGGAGGTAAACCATGCTCGAATTGGTTAACAGAGGTTTCAGGTGGTGCAGCTGGGTTACAAAGGGTTTTACTGCACAATCAAGTGATAGCAACACTAGGGTGTTTGAACAGTGATTTGAACGGGTACTGGTTATGGCAGACGAGCTTCTGGGAAGCTTGACTACAATTTTCTTCAATGAGACAAAGGTTGACGGACTTCAGCAGTGAATATTTGAATTTCTGTGCATGGAGGTGTAGTCGTTCTCTGCGAATGAAATAATGAAAACGACGCGAACTTTTGTTTTATTGGCAAAGTCAAACGGGGAATTTTTTATTATTTCTTATGATGACGTCATCAATGGTACGGGAAGGACATGTCACCGGGGTCGGGCGGTAAGCGGTAATTTCCGCACCACTTTCGGGAGTTGGCGGTATTTGGTGAAATGGCAGCGATTCCATTCAGCGATTAACACGTGGCCAGGGCACTGTTTCGAAACCACTTTGATTTCGCGCATTAAACTTTTAGACGAGGGATGGCTAGCGGAATTGAAGCGGGTCGTCGATCTCCAGTGGAGTGATCCAACAGTGGACCGGACGGGACACTGGCGGGGGAGTTAACGCGTGGGCCCGAGACGATTATTTATGAGTTAATCATTCTGGGATGTTTTCGATTGGCGGAGGGGTAAGATTATTAATTAATCCAGGTGATTAATTAATCTCTTTGGTTTATGGAGGGTCGGGGTTACGGAGACTTGGGGTTTTATTTGTTTTTTTCATTTAAAACATAAAATATATGTTTAAAACCTTTTTCCTCGTTTATTTTTATTATATGGTAATAAATTAATGAAATTTATTAACCATAGGGGGCGGGACTAGTTATATAGGTATGTTTTTAGCCAAAGGGTTTATCATTTGGGATTTTTATTTAATCATGTAGGATTTAATTAACTTTGGCTAAAACTCTATAGTAAGAGGGTTTTGGGGATATTATTATAAAAGGGAATTATATATAATAGGACAAGGTATTTTCACTAGGGATTTAATAAATAAAATGAGATGTTAATATGACAAAGGGACAAGGAAAACTCAAAATACTTTACAGATCTAGGAAAGTGAATATTTCTGAAGCAAATTGTATTATATCAACTTCAACACTTAGACTTAGAATAGCAAGAAATTTTGAGGGTTTATTGTGGAATTTTGCATGATTTTCCTAAGTAAAATGGAATTTTACTTAGGAAAGGATTAAAAGTGAATGAGTATAATGATGAATAACTTTAAATACTAAGGTTTTCTCCAATCATTGGGCCGAGGGTCCAGTCCCTCCAAAAGTCAAGAAAATGCCTTGAGCCCCTTTAATCTTCAAATTCCTTAGCACTTAAGGGGAAATTAGTAAGATCTTTAGGGAAAAAGTGAAAGGGAAGTTAATGATTTTAACTTTGCTTTCCTCTGAAATTCTGCCAATGTAGTGTTCAGCCTTCGCACTTAGTGATGAAAGTAAAAGATTAAGCACATTTAAAGCCATTGATCATCACGTGAAATTCCACCACACCATCTACCTACCCTATCTACTTTACTCTACCATTTTCTCTTATTTATTAAAGTGCACTTACATTGACAAACCCTTATCAATCTTCTTTTCCTTTTACATGGAAAATCTATCTATTTCTACACTTATTACATCCAAGGGCTCAGATTAAACTGTTGAGCACCTTTTATTAACTCTACCTATCTACTTATCTGCCAAGATTAAACTGTTTGGTCAAATATTTATTCTCTATTCTACAACATGAAATTGAAAAATGAATGAGTCAAGTTTAAATAGTTTGACTCTTCATAAATTGTGGCAAAAGTTTAACAAGCTGCACACAATTACTTATTACAGAAAATGAAATAGTAGTGGCATTTAGACTTGCACACTTTCCTGGTCTATTTTTGTTTGGGGTTCATTTCTTTCACTTTTTTGACCATTTTATTCTTTTTACCCTTTGATTTTTCTTTTAGGGTATACCCTCTTTACATTTTTTATAATTTTTGATTTTTTGATTTTTTGAAAATATGGAACACCTTTGCAACAAGAAAAAGGTTTGAACATATTGCATAGTTCATCAAGTCAATCATGAAAAATGACACCTATTGGTATAGGAGTCTAACACTGGCTCCACTTGGGGATGGCTTTTCCTGGTGAAAAGTCAAGAACAACAGGTCAGTTGTCCTCATCCATTGACCTTGGTGAACCTGTAAATGTCTTCTGTCTTCTGCAAACTGAAATCTGATCTGAAACTAAAACAACACACAAAAGTTTTCAAGCCAGCTTAATGAAAAACTAGCTGAAAATTGAAACCTAAAAAAAAATGCTCAAAATTGTATTTATTAGCACCTACTCACCACTCAATCTTACCAAAATTCTATTGAACTGTGAATAAAATGTTAAATAAGTCAATCAAGAAATAAAAATAAATGATAACTGAATGGCTAAGACTGTAATCAAGTATATTATGATCATGTGCCTTTATAATAAATGATGATGTAGGTAAGGCTACATTTATGGTTTTTCTGGTTTGATCTTGAGAGAAAACATGTTTGCATATTTGGGCTCAAAGATTCTCCATATAATCCGATATAGGATCAATAAAGGCATGATGTATGTTATTTACTGAGTCTTCAATGCATCAACTACTGTTGTATCTCCTAATATTAACTTGAAACTATTTCCTTGCCTTGTGTTTGAAAGAATAATCATCCTCAATATGCAGGTCAAAATATAGTACAATTTCCTCTTGCTTTGGAGAAGGAAGATTCTCAAAGAATTCTTTAGGATTTCGGAAATTGTATGACTGAATTTGAGAATGCAAAAGTTTGATTTCATTTTCATAATTTTCGCAAATTATATCAAGAAGCTATTTTTTAACTTGAGGAGAACATTTTCTTGATTTAAAAAGAAGAAAGGAAGCTCTTAGAAAATCCTCATCAAACTGAAGTTTTGATAACTCATCCATGAATTCATTTAAAATTTCATCAAATGAAATATTTTCCACAAACCCTGTCATCCAGTATCACTATTAATGCTTTGGAATATGGATTATTTGGTTGTGGAATTGCTTTGAAACTTGAAGCTCTAGATCTCTGATCAATAGTGTCTTGATTGGAAAATTATATCAAAAGAGTCAGAAGAATGATGCTCAAATGTGCATGGCGATTTTATATTTACAATTTTCAAAAGAGATAAATTAAAAAATACTCTAAGATCTTCTCTAAAATACAATATACATTGGAAAACTCTATGAATTTAGAAAGAAAATAATGTCTTGGACAAAAATCCAAGTTGAAAGCCTGATCTTTCCATATTGTTCTTCTAGGTTCATTCCTCCAATGGAGTCTTAGTAGTGAAATTGATTTTGGAGTCGCCAGGTGGATGATTTTAACCTTTGTGTGTCTGATCACTATCCTCCATCATAGATCAGATCTAAACCTGTAAAACAATTCTGAAGAAAAAGTTAGTTCTTCAGGAAACCAAATTTTGAGTATTTTATGATCAATTTTTTTTGTGAATTTTCAAAACAACTTCTATGATTTCTTTAAGAGTTTAGATATGATATTTAAACTTTCTTAAAGACTTATTAAACTAGAGAACTGATGAAATGTTTGAAATGAAAGCTTAGGTCATAAACTAAACAAAGATAGACTGAAGCAGCATTTATTTACTTTTGCAATCAAGAGAAAGCAAAAGAACTTCAAAGGTACCCGGGCCGATCTTCAAAGTCTGTCCGTAGCTTATAAGAAAAAAATAGTAACAATTAAAATGATTCGTATCCCCAAGATGGTCGCCACTATGTTATCACTCAAAGCCTTTCTTGAAGTTGTAAGAAAAGGAAAGTATACCCGAAGTAACCACAAATCATCCTTCAGATGCGTAATCTAGCCAATCCGCATCTAGAGAGGGCTCTCTCTTTATGATTTATCTTTGGACAAGGGGATGTTTTAGGCTAGTTATAAATCCAAGAGTTTGTTTGAAAATGGTGGAATTTTCCAACTAAGGGTAAGGTTGAATATTTTCAGGTCATTGGGCTATGGAGTCAAAGGATGGCTTTACTGGATTAATCTTCTACACACAAGATGGCTTTGCAGGGCAAGATATCCAAACATAGAACATTTTTTTAGGAATTAAAATGGATGGAATGGGTTTGAAGGGATGAAAGGCAGTTAAGAATCTTTCACCATGTTCAAAAGAAAGAAATGAAATGATTACAAATAAAGAGCAGTGAAGAATTCTTTACTATAGTAATCAAAATGTTTAAATTAGAAAAGCAAGAGAAATTAAGAATTCGTTGCTTATAACTAATTTAGAGGAAAACATTTAAAATAATCACAACTGAACTCAGAGTACAATTAAGTAAATTATGAGTTATTCTTTTATGTCAAGTATTCAGAAATGAACACAATGATATTATAAACAGATATAAAAATTAAGACATAGGATAGAAAGACTTATTGAACTGCAGTCCGACACATGAATCCTGCAAAAAGTCCTGAGCTTCAAATTGTCATCCAGCAAGCCACAAATAAATTTCTCCAAAACACTTTTATTCCAAAAACATCAATGTCACAGTGAAGTAGTAGAATCCACCCAAAATGCTTCCAAGAGTGGAGTATTTATACAAATTCTAAACTAAAATATCTTGAAAAATATTTGAAATTGGTTCACAAATCTCTCCAACTATTTTACATAAATAGAACTTAAGTAAAGGATACTAAAACTAATTCATCTATTTGGCACTATTGTTTATGGATAGGTGATGAAAAAGAGGAGAATTTGAATTTGATCCAACTCTTAGTTGATGATGAGGCATCCAAGTCACTAACTGCTTTCTTTCTTTGTGTATTCTGCTCCAACAATTCTGCAAATTTTGGGTCCAATGATACCTTTATATTTCTCAATCCGTAATATATATGTAAAAAGTGAAAGAGGTTATTGTAGATAAATATGTTGGTGAGATAAACCTCTTTCACTTTCCTAAAATTACTCTCCAGCTGTGCACAATAGGCTCTGCAACAATATGTGTAAAACAGAGTTTTACAGAGTCTGAAAAATAGCCTGTAAATATGTGCATGTATCTCTCATTCTGAAATCACTGTGGAAAAAGTGAGATAGGTTTTTGTAGATGGGTCCCTTAAGAACAAAAACCTCCTTCAGTTTTGTAAAATGTATTTCTGATTGGCCACAATATTCTCTGCAAAATGATGACTTAACAGGAATTTTCTGCAAAAGGTGCTTTTCAACATTGTTTAATATTTCCAAAACCATAATGGCTGTTAGAAAAGTGAGAGAGGTTTTTGTAGATGGCCCTCTCAAGAACATAAACCTCTTTCAGTTTTTCAAAATTCATCTTGGATTGATCACAATAGTTTCTGCAAAACTATGACTAAAACATGCAATTTCTACAAAAATATTCCTTCTTGTTGTGTTTTTCATCTTTTCACTTTTTTGTTCTTTTGACTATTTTACTTTCACTTTTAGACAAAATTCAATGTTGTTGAAAGTATTTTCATTTCCTCTTTTTACCATTTTACTGCCTCTGTAATTACTTTTACTGTTTACCTTTGACTGCTCTGTAACTTCTTTTTAACTTTCATTCTGACTTTTACCTGATACACTTTAACCACTGATACTCTTTAACTGTTATGCTTTCTAACCTGCTTGAATAGATTTGATAACACTCTTGAGTAAACAAGTCTTATGACTAGTAATAAGACTATTTATCCAAGGATGTGGTCTTTTGATTAATTGCAAAAACAAAACAAATTGTTAAAAAAAGCATTGGTTTGTAGGGGAGGTTGAAAAGGTTTCATTTGATTTTGAGAGGTCTGTGGAGTGAATCTAGAATGATTTTTGGGAGGTAAACCATGCTCGAATTGGTTAACAGAGGTTTCAGGTGGCGTAGCTGGGTTACAAAGGGTTTTACTGCACAATCAAGTGAGAGCAACACTAGGGTGTTTGAACAGTGATTTGAACGGGTACTGGTTATGGCGGACGAGCTTCTGGGAAGCTTGACTGCAATTTTCTTCGATGAGACAAAGGTTGACGGACTTCATCAGTGAATATTTGAATTTCTGTGCATGGAGGTGTAGTCGTTCTCTGCGAATGAAATAATGAAAACGACGTGAACTTTTGTTTTATTGGCAAAGTCAAACGGGGAATTTTTTATTATTTTTTATGATGACATCATCAATGGTACGGGAAGGACATGTCACCAGGGTCGGGTGGTAAGCGGTAATTTCCGCACCACTTTCGGGAGTTGGCGGTATTTGGTGAAATGGCAGTGATTCCATTCAGCGATTAACACGTGGCCAGGGCACTGTTTCGAAATCACTTTGATTTCGCGCATTAAACTTTTAGACGAGGGATGGCTAGCGGAATTGAAGCGGGTCGTCGATCTCCAGCGGAGTGATCCAAAGGTGGACCGGACGGGAAACTGGCGGGGGAGTTAATGCGTGGGCCCGAGACGATTATTTATGAGTTAATCATTCCGGGATGTTTTCGATTGGCGGAGGGGTAAGATTATTAATTAATCCAGGTGATTAATTAATCTCTTTGGTTTATGGAGGGTAGGAGGGTTTGGACATGAGACTTTGGGTTTTATTTGTTTTTTTCTGCTTAAACATAAAATATATGTTTAAAACCTTTTTCCTCGTTTATTTTTATTATATGGTAATAAATTAATGAAATTTATTAACTATAGTATGTGACTATTATATAGTATGAATGTTTTATACTAAATATTAATATTTCCAGATTTTTATTTAATCATGTAGGATTTAATTAACTTCTAAAACTCTATAGTAAGAGGGTTTTGGGGAGACATGAGTAAAAATGGATCATATAGGACAAGGTATTTTCACTAGGGATTTAATAAATAAAATGAGATGTTAATATGACAAAGGGACAAGGAAAACTCAAAATACTTTACAGATCTAGGAAAGTGAATATTTCTGAAGCAAATTGTATTATATCAACTTCAACACTTAGACTTAGAATAGCAAGTAATTTTGAGGGTTTATTGTGGAATTTTGCATGATTTTCCTAAGTAAAATGGAATTTTACTTAGGAAAGGATTAAAAGTGAATGAGTATAATGATGAATAACTTTAAATACTAAGGTTTTCTCCAATCATTGGGTCGAGGGTCCGGTCCCTCCAAAAGTCAAGGAAATGCCTTGAGCCCCTTTAATCTTCAAATTCCTTAGCACTTAAGGGGAAATTAGTAGGATCTTTAGGGAAAAAGTGAAAGGGAAGTTAATGATTTTAACTTTGCTTTCCTTTGAAATTCTGCCAATGTAGTGTTATGCCTTTGCACTTAGTGATGAAAGTAAAAGATTAAGCACATTTAAAGCCATTGATCATCATGTGCAATTCCACCACACCATCTACCTACCCTATCTACTTTACTCTACCATTTTTTCTTATTTATTAGGGTGCACTTAGACTGGCAAACCCTTATCAATCTTCTTTTCCTTTTACATGGAAAATCTATCTATTTCTACACTTATTACATCCAAGGGCTCAGATTAAACTGTTGAGCACCTTTTATTAACTCTACCTATCTACTTATATGCCAAGATTAAACTGTTTGGTCAAATATTTATTCTCTATTCTACAGCATGAAATTGAAAAATGAATGAGTCAAGTTTAAACAGTTTGACTCTTCATAAATTGTGGCAAAAGTTTGACAAGTTGCACACAATTGCTTTATTACAAAAAATGACATAGTAGTGGCATTTAGATTTGCACACTTTCCTGGTCTATTTTTGTTTGGGGTTCATTTCTTTCAGTTTTTTGACCATTTTATTCTTTTTACCCTTTGATTTTTCTTTTAGGGTATACCCTCTTTACATTTTTTATAATTTTTGATTTTTTGATTTTTCGAAAAATATGGAACACCTTTGCAACAAGAAAAAGGTTCGAACATATTGCATAGTTCAACAAGTCAATCATGAAAAATGACTCCTATTGGTATAGGAGACTAACAAGGTGCGTAACAAGAGCGGACGCCCAAGTGCGTAATAGTGCCAACTTCCCTAATTTGCTCAAAAAATGAAAAAAAATCTTCTCTCAATGGCTCTCTTTGATTTGGAGATGATAAATGGTGCGGGGAATGTATGCTCAAAGCTTTTTATAACCCTTTTTTTTGAAAAATAATTTAGAATTTGAAACCCACTTTGATGATGTTTCTGTTCATTTACCTTTTACTCACTGTGCCCTTTTGACTATTTGGTGTTACAGGAGGCAGTTTTTTTCTTTGACCTTTATCGTTTATACGAACAACAAACTTATCCCTTAGTGCCATTTCTTCCTTTTAAACTAATACCCTTTGTATGCCCTCTGCTGTTAAGAAGGAGGCTTTGTCATCTTCAATTGACCTGTCTTGCTAATCTGTGCAAACTCTTAGGTTTTTAGGGCTTTTTAGAAAGGACAAGGAGTGTTGCTAAGTTTCTCTGTAGCCTTTCAAAACTTATTCATTACTTTGCAACAATCTTCAATGTGCATTTGATGGTTGTTGAAGTGGCTTTTGTCCTTGTGGCTTTTGTGATGGTTTCTTGCCTATCACCACTATTTTGTTAAAAAAAAAAACCATACAAAACTCTGTTTCTCTTTTTACAAATAGGCCCGCTACCTTTGTCCTGTTTGTGGATGTCTCCTAGTGATGATTGCATCCAATTTCCTTCTTCTTTTCGCTGATGGCTAACTTAATCATTCATTGTAGAATATGAACAAGGGCAGTTGTCCCTTGTAGTATTTATGCTCTAAGCCAGGGAGGCTTTTCTTGAATGACTGTTTTGACCAGTCCTGGACCAAAATTGCTTGATTTTATCCCTCTTTGAATACAATTTCCTCATGCAGGAAGGCATAGTTTGCAGGGCACCAAATCCATCCTATGACTGAGTGAGACCTTAGGTGACCTAATGGGGCTTTCCTAGATTTAGACTTTGGACTGAGATCTAGATTTAGGTTTTACAAGTGTAAGATAGGATCCATGCTCAGCTTAGTGTATTGAAGACCTAAGATCCAACATACTTGATTATCCAAAGGGCCTGCAGAGACAATCAGTGTTTGAGAGTATTATGGAAGAGACAGTAAAGTTATTTGATTGGTAGGTTTAGGTGGTAGTGGGGAATTTTGTAGGTAAACAAAACAGAGGATTTAGGCCAAAAGGCAAGACATGGTGAAAAATGGGTGGCAAGTTAGGGTTAAAATAAAGTGCTTGAGCCCATGATGGGTCTTCCGGGAGTGGTGGGCCAGTCATGACTAGATAGGATGATAAAATAGTGAAAATTTTATCTTAGGATAATGAAGGCAGTGAGATTTTTAGAACTCACAATGTTCATGAACTTTGTTTCTAGAAATCTAGGACCAATACTTAGTCATCTTCAGATAGTGAAAATTATGGATGACTAACAGTGGCTTCAGTTGGGGAGGGCAGCTCCTTCTCAGGAGGTGTCCAAAACTTCAGATTTTCTGGCTTTTGGAGACCACTGCCTCTTCCATTGGGCAGATGTGCTCGTTCTTCATTTGCTGATGTTTTTTTTGAGTCTGTAATATTTGAGATCTGAAAAGACATGATTCATATCAGCATCATGTCTACCTACCCAATCTACTTGCCTAACATTTTTTCTTCCTTAGGTGCACTTGAACTGGAAAACCTTTGACATTTCTTTTTATGGAAACAAAAATCAAACTATCTAATTGTACCCTGATTTCTTCCAAGAGTTTAGATTAGGCTAATGAACTCTTTTTATTTTCTACCTAATCTACTCATTTGTCAAGATTAAGCTGTTTGACAAACTTTATTCTCTATCCTACTAACATGAAATTGAAAGCATGGTAAATCAGGATTAGGCAATCTGATTCACCATGAGTCGTGGCATTCAAACAATCTGCACACAAGTGTTATTTTTATACAGACAAAGCTTAGGGAACATGAGGGCAATATATGTCATTTGTTTAACATCTCTATTTTCCTCTTTGGTTCAGATTTGAGCATGTAGAACCAGTATCTCTCATTCCTAATCTATCTTTTGACAAGTCAAGCTTGAAAATTTTGACCTACTCTTTTTCACTAACTTATCAACCATAAATTTAAAACATATTTAGCCATGATTAGGCTGGATGACTGAACAAGGCTTTTTTGAAATAAGTAGTGGCATTTAGACTTGCACACTTTCAACATTATTATTTTTTAGGTATGGGGCTGTACCTCTCTTTCAAACTCCGCCCTCTTTTCTTTTTATATTTTTTTTGTGATTTTTCTTTTCATCAAACAGTGGTATGTACAATGAATGAGAAAAACAAACTAGGTTTCTTGAAAAAAGTAATGTTTGAGCATCCTCCCATTGACCAGACCACCAAACATTTCAGTTCCATCAAGCTCTTGCAAAAAGAAAGCATTGTTGCCTCTAGCTGATTGAATGATGTAAGGGCCTTTCCATAGATTTTCAAACTTGCCATGTTTTCCTTTGTCTTCCCTTCTTGAATCCCATTTCAGAACCATGTCTCCAATCTGGAAATCATTTTCTTTGGTTCTCCTAACAAAAGATTTTCTTGATATTGTCCTGTATAGCTTGTGTCCTTTTGTAAATCTCCTCCCTTGACTGCTGCAAATGAATAGTTTGGCTCAGCCTCCTCTGCATGTCATTTTCTTCTGATTGTACTTTTTGAAGAAGTTTCATGATTGGAATTCCCAAAGAGGTGGGGAAAACTACATCCATGCCATACACTAGTTGATAGGGAGACATACCAATTGATTTCTTGGTGGTTAGTCTATCAGCCCTGTTTACCACACTTTGTCAACGACCCCATAGCAGTACACCCCCATTTTTTCAAATGGGATTCATCATGTTCGACGTGGTTGCGCCATTCAGATTCCATCATTAGTCGACAGTTTTATAAACAATGTAAACCCATTCTGCATGTTTATGATGTAAATGATCTAAGTAAGACTGTCATGTATGTAAAAACCTAGGTAAGCCTAGTATGTTGGTGACGATTTCTATCCTAGGAGGTTTTTTGTCTCACTGATTTACTTGTGTTTTTCGACACAAGTGATCGACAGAGTTTTCCACTCCAGCCTCACCCCAAAGTTAGGGTGGATTTTGTCATCAATATGCTGAGTGAGTCCTAGTGTTTTCTATCAAGTCCTTGTAAAAGTAGTTTGAGAATAATCCTAGCTAGTTGGTTAGATTATTTTATTACAAGCTACTTAGTCTACTAGATCATGTTTTGAGTCGCAGAACTGAGTACCTACTTGAGGGTCTATACGAATGGGTATTACCCCTTAATGTGTATAAATGTATTTATCTTATGTAAAGAGGATTGGAAAAAATAATTAAAATCCCCTCTCAGTCAATTAATTAAATTTTCTGGTCAAATTAATTAAAAATCCTAAGCCAGAAATTTAATTAATTTTTGGTCCTAGGTGAGTTAAAATTCTTCAATGGCAAAATTCGTTGGTTTTTAAAAAATGAATTTTTAAAGGCCTCAGGCCAAGGGAATATTGAAAATTTCAAGAAATTTTGGACCCTTGGGCCTAGATGGTTAAGTCAAAGTCAAAATTTTGAGGTAATTAACTCAAAAATAATATTTTTGATTTAATTAAAATGAAATTGAATAATAAATTCATTTTTCCTCAAAATTATAATTTCGACGGTCCAGATTAAAAGATGATCAAATCTTTTCGACGGTCGAGATTATTTAGACATGGATCAACCGAACTAGCCATTGGAGATTTTATCTTATAAATTAGAGGTCTTTGTTAGTTTTCAATCATCCGATCTTTGGATCATGCACTTGTTCTTGGAAGCTCTTGTGAATTTTCTATGATGAATAAAGCATAAAGAGTTTGGGGTTACAAACTTTGGTGTTCCTTTTCCAGATATATGTGGTGATTTATCTCTAAACTTTGCTACTTTTTTTGGCATTTTTATGGTTGATGGCCTTCATGGATTAATTTGCATACAGGTATCTTGTGTAGTTTTCTGGATTGATAAGATGACATTTTTGATTTAACGGAAAGACTAGTTATCTATTTTTCTGAAGGATCTCATGTTTATTTTCTTAAATCTTTATCAATCTAAAGTTCAAATCTAAGTGTGCAGGGAAATTTTTTTTTTAAGGTTCGAGTGTTTGGGGAAGTTTTCAGTTGGACCAGCCGACTTTCAGATTTCGTAAATCTGAAAAAGGCCATTGTTTTCTAATTCTCAAAGATATCTTACGAAATTGTGTTTTTACAGGGTCTTCTAGGGCTTGTGTCTCTCTTAAAAAAATTTCTTCTAAATTGTGCTGAAATGGGTTTAAATCTAGCCATGAGGGCCTTCGATCTATAGATTATCATTGTAAATTTGTATAATTGCTCTAGGGTGTAAGGGTTTATAAAATTTTTGTGCATAGTTTTAGATTGGTTCTGGTTTTGCAGGTTTGCAGGGGGTTTTCAGAAATTTTTTAAAGATCTGAGCCAGATCTAACCCCCAGAGGGCAAGATCTGGTCTCAGGATCGCTTCTGTTGGCAGATCTGAATGTTATTTTATTAAAGGCGCATCTAAAATCTGAGTTACGTGGGAAAATTTCGAATCTGCTGGATGATTTTAAATGTGCTGGGTTTGATGAGGTTTTCTTTGCCTCTGGTATAAAACGCTGCACAGGACGCATTTCGTTGCTTCTGCGTACGCCTACTCTTCTCCCTTAAGTGTCCTCCCTATCTGCTGCTGTCCCTTGCCGTCAGTTTAACATCCATTTGCAGCCTCGTTCAAACCCTTTTCCTTGATAGTCGTCTGGCCTTTTCTTTGCATCTCTGTTGCTGTCCTCACGTTGCGTAGCTCCTTCATGCAATCTGCATTAAGCTTTCCTTGCTGCCGTCCCTTCATTCCTACCGTCGAGCTCTCCTTCTTCTCCGCCGTCATCGACTTCTCCCTTGCCGTCGTGCCCCTTATCCTCATACGCTGCATCAATCCAGCCATCAACCTCATCCCTTCAGCTCCTTCACGTTGGCTTGTCGTCCTCTCCTTATCATGTTGTCTTTGCCATTGTTGTCGTCGTCCAGCTCACTTGCAAAACAAACAAAAAACACACGCAAATGGAAAATGAAACTATGCGTTAATTTTTCACATCGGATTCATTTTTGTATAAAGGTTTACTTAGGTTTTAAAAAAATTTCGATTTTTTGTTGTTGTTTAATTTTTAGTTTTAATTTAGTTTAGATCGTAGATTTTAGATTTTAATTAGTTTAGTTTAACGTTAGTTTTAGGTGTATTTTTTAATTCGATATTTTTAGTTTTAGTTTTTTAATGTTTAGTTTTTAGATTTTAATTAGAGTTAGTTTTAATTTTGTGTTAATTTGTTTTTTTTAGATTTAGAAAAAGTCAAAAGCAGAAAATAATTTTTCTTTTCTTTTTTAGGATTTTTGTTTAAATTTTGTTAGAGTTTTAGATTTTAATCCATAGTCTTAGTTTTAATATTTTGTTTGAAAAATAATAAAAAATATAAAAATATAAAAAATTCTCAAAAATCTTCATAGTCAAATGAATTTTTTAAATTTTTATCTAAAGTTTGACTATATAGGAACATTTTAATTTATGGATTGGGTTATTTAGAACATCATAAATTCGGAAATATTGCAATGATCTGGCATTTCAATTTGATAGTCATCTCATGATAGCATTGTTGTGGATTCAAATTATTTTAATGCATAGTTGCGGTGCGTTCTATCGAATATCATTGTGGTCATTTATGTTTTCACTAGCAGCAGTTATACATCAATTACTTGGCTTTAATTGCATAACAGGATCTTTTAACTCCATAAGGCATTGGTTTTAATATAATTGGATCTGTGAAATCTCGTTAATCTTGATAAGTACTTGGTTATTTGACTGTCTCCCGAATTGGTTAATCTTCAGCCGGTTCTATTTCTTCATTTCTGTTAGGGTCTACCTCCCTTAGCTTGCAAGGAGACAACTTAGATAGAGAGATTGGGGATCAGGGTGACAACCCCCAATCTGAGCTGTTGTCGCGGTGCCTAGACATTCTGTGCGACAACATTTTTTGGCGCCATTGCCGGGGATAGAGTTTTTTCTGTCCTTGGTCTTAACGACATTTTATAATCTTCTAATCTTTTTTCGCTTTTCATTAGCCTGTCACAAGGCATAGAATTTTTTGGCGTCATTTCATCTCTTCATCTTTTCATCATCTTATCTTTCATCATGTCACTAATCATTTCATCATTGTATCTTTAGCACTTGGACATTTTAGTTGGCTTCTTGTTTGGGTGGCGACTCCACTTATTCACCTATTTACTCCTAGACAAGAATCCCCCCTTGATATCCATCTGCTACTCTCGATTATTTCTTCTGTTTTAGAATTAGTTTCATGTTCAAGTGGCAACTCCAATTCTTTCATTTCTTACGAGAATTTCTACTAAGAAGCTCGCTTCTTGAGGACCTTTTGACTATTCTTGAACATGGATCTCTTTCTTTAACATCCACTTAACCTTTAAACAGGTCATCATGGATGACACCTTTCATGACATGCCAGAAGAGGTCATTTCTAAATTGCCTTTTTTCTTAGGAGGTGATCCAAGCAATGCTCTAGTGCATCTAAAAATGGTCACTTATTTTATATATAAATATTGTCGTCCTTCACAATATAATCATAAAGATGTCAAGATACGTATCTTTGGCTATTCCTTAAAAGGTGATGCTATCGATTGGTTTCGAAATTGTCTCGAGGAGTATTGTTTACAAGACATCATCAATGATTTTACAAATAAATATATAAAACAAGATGACTCACCTTGTGCTCCCAGTATTATGCAAAATAATGAAATTGATCTTGTAGAGAACTCAACTATCAGCAAGAGATTTCCAGACAATTCTTAGGATGAATCCACTTGTACCACGACAACACAAACCCATGATAGTGGTGAAACAGAAACAAGTTGTCAAATCAGTGTTGACAACGATAAGCATCTTATTAGCGAATTGATTCAGATGGTTAAGAATATACATCTAAATCAAGCTCAGGTAATCAAGAATATGGAGGCCAATCAAGCTCAGGTAATCAAGAATATGGAGTCCAACCAGGCTCAAATCATTAAGAATATGGAACTTAATCAGAAAAAATAATAGCGGATCACGCCAGGGAAATTGGTTCTATGAAGAGCAAGTTATTGGCCTTAGAGGAAAATATGACGATCATGGAAGCAAATCGTGAAAAAGAGATGAACTGTATGCAAAATTTCTTCATGGCCATGAAAGTGAATAGTGATGAAGCAATAAAAAACAGGGAACATAAATTGTTGACGATTGAACAGAGTCACGCGAAGAAAATTAGTGTTGTAAATGTTAAGCATTCTAATCAAATGACTGCTATTCAAAATAAGTTGGAAAAAATGGAAAGATCACACATGCAGAATTTTCAACCCAAGTTAGAATTGTCAACAGATCATAGGCCTCCTAGTTTGCTGAAGCAATTTCCATCTCATCACACGGAGGTCACTTTTCCCATTAAGGAAGAATTAACTATGGCTACAAAGGACGTTGAGAAAGACCAAACTTATGTGTCACCTTTAACATAGTATATTCAGAATAAGATTGGTCACACTACAGGTTCATCAGATGTTTTGTACAAGCATTTTCAAGATAAGGACAAGAAATCTACAGTGGTCTCATTGCTGACATCACAACCCACTCAGATGAAGAGAAAAAAGCAGAAAAGAAGAAGTAAGCGGTTTGATTTGTCTAATGGCCGAGAACAACTTGACATTCAGATAAGACAGAGTCCTATAATTAGCAATATTGGACATGGCACATTTGAAAAGCAGCCTACAGACTTGCCTGAAAGTAGGCAAATGCTCAGCATGCACTATATTGAGCACATCTGATGCCACAGGGCATCCTTTGTATTGTATCTCTAACCTTACACCTTGCTATTTCAGCATTTCATTTTTGCAGTTAGAGTAGATTTACTTTTCATGTTAAGTAGAATAATAAATGAAAGAAGAACTTCTATTTTTCATGTGCTTAATGTTATATGATGATATTTAGATGGACGCTACTTATATAATCTTGTGTGTTGCTTGGATACAGATTCTTGATTCTCACATTCCTCTGATGAAGCAATGTGTCCCCAAGTAGAGCCAGATGTTGACCACACTTTGTCAACGACCCCATAGCAGTACACCCTCATTTTTTCAAATGGGATTCATCATGTTCGACGTGGTCGCGCCATTCAGATTCCATCATCAGTCGACAGTTTTATAAACAATGTAAACTCATTCTGCATGTTTATGATGTAAATAATCTAAGTAAGACCGTCATGTATGTAACAACCTAGGTAAACCTAGTATGTTGGTGATGATTTCTATCCTAGGAGGTTTTTTGTCTCACTGATTTACTTGTGTTTTTTGACACAAGTGATCGGCATAGTTTTCCCCTCCAGCTTCACCCCAAAGCTGGGGTGGATTTTGTCATCAATATGCTAAGTGAGTCTTAGCGTTTTCTATCAAGTCCTTGTAAAAGTAGTTTGGGAATAATCCTAGCGAGTTGGCCAGATTATTTTATTACAAGCTACTTGGTCTATTAGATCATGTTTTGAGTCACAGAATTGAGTATCTACTTGAGGGTCTATACGAATGGGTATTACCCCTTCATGTGTCTAAATGTATTTATCTTATGTAAAGAGGGTTGGAAAAAATAATTAAAATCCCATCTCAGTCAATTAATTAAATTTTCTGGCCAAATTAATTAAAAATCCTAAGCCAGAAATTTAATTAATTTTAGGTCCTAGGTGAGTTAAAATTCTTCAAAAGCAAAATTCGTTGGTCTTTAAAAAATGAATTTTTAAAGGCCCCAGGCCAAGGGAATATTGAAAATTTCAAGAAATTTTGGACCCTTGGGCCTAGATGGTTAAGTCAAAGTCAAAATTTTGAAGTAATTAACTCAAAAATAGTATTTTTGAGTTAATTAAAATGAAATTAAATGATAAATTCGTTTTTCCTCAAAAATATAATTTCGACAGTCCAGATTAAAAGATGATCAAATCTTTTCGACGGTCAAGATTATTTTGACATGGATCAACCGAACTAGCCGTTGGAGATTTTATCTAATAAATTAGAGGTCTTTGTCAGTTTTCAATCATCCGATCTTTGGGTCGTGCACTTGTTCTTGGAAGCTCTTGTGAATTTTCCTTGATGAATAAAGCATAAAGACTTCGGGGTTACAAACTTTGGTGTTCCTTTTCCAGATCTATGTGGTGATTTATCTCTAAACTTTGCTACTTTGTTTGGCATTTTTATGGTTGATGACCTTCATGGATTAATCTGCATACAGGTATCTTGTGCAGTTTTCTGGATTTATAAGATGGCATTTTTGATTTAATGGAAAGACTAGTTATCTATTTTTCTGAAGGATCTCATGTTTATTTTCTTAAATCTCTATTAATCTAAAGTTTAGATCTAAATGTGCAGGAAATTTTTTTTTTTAAGGTTTGAGCGTTTGGGGAAGTCTTTAGTTGGACCAGCGAACTTTCAGATTTCGTAAATTTGAAAAAGCCCATTGATTTCTAATTTTCAAAGCTATCTTACGAAATTGTGTTTTTACAGGGTCTTCTAGGGCTTGTGCCTCTCTTAAAAAAATTTCTTCTAAATTGTGCTGAAATGGGTTTAAATTTGGCCATGAGGGCCTTCGATCTGTAGATTATCATTGTAAATTTGTATAATTGCTCTAGGGTGTAAGGGTTTATAAAATTTTTGTGCATAGTTTTAGATTGGTTCTGGTTTTGCAGGTTTGCAGGGAGTTTTCAGAAATTTTTTAAAGATCTGAGTCAGATCTAACCCCGAGAGGGCAAGATCTGGTCTCAGGATCGCTTCTGTTGGCAGATCTGAATGTTATTTTATTAAAGGCGCATCTAAAATCTGAGTTATGTGGGAAAATTTCGAATCTGCTGGATGATTTTAAATGCGCTGTGTTTGTTGAGGTTTTCTTTGCCTCTGGTATAAAAAGCTGCACATGACACATTTCCTTGCTTCTGCATACGCCAGCTCTTCTCCCTTACGTGTCCTCCCTATTTGCTGCTGTCCCTTGCCGTCAGTTTTACATCCATTTGCAGCATCGTTCAAAACCTTTTCCTTGACAGTTGTTCGGCCTTTTCTTTGCATCTCTGTTGCTGTCCTCACGTTACGTAGCTCCTTCACGCAATCTGCATTAAGCTTTCCTTGCCGTCGTCCCTTCATTCCTGCCGTCGAGCTCTCCTTCTTCTCTGTCATCATCGACTTCTCCCTTGCCGTCGTGCCCCTTATCCTCATACGCTGCATCAATCCAACTGTCAACCTCATCCCTTTAACTCCTTCACGCTGGCTTGTCGTCCTCTCCTTATCACGCCATCTTTGCCATTGCTGCCGCCATCCAGCTCACTTGCAAAACAAACAAAAAACACACACAAATGGAAAACGAAACTATGTGTTAACTTTTCACATCGGATTCATTTTTGTATAAAGGGTTTACTTAGGTTTTAAAAAAAATTCTATTTTTTTTTGTTGTTTAAATTTTAGTTTTAATTTAGTTTAGATCGTAGATTTTAGATTTTAATTAGTTTAGTTTAACGATAGTTTTAGGTGTATTTTTTAATTCGATATTTTTAGTTTTTAATGTTTAGTTTTTAGATTTTAATTAGAGTTAGTTTTAATTTTGTGTTAATTTGTTTTGTTTAGAATTTCATTTTTTTTTAGATTTAGAAAAAGTCAAAAGCAAAAAATATTTTTTTCTTTTTTCTTTTTTGGGATTTTTGTTTAAATTTTGTTAGATTTTTAGTTTTTAATCCATAGTCTCAATTTTAATATTTTGTTTGAAAAATAATAAAAAATATAAAAATATAAAAAATTCTCAAAAATCCTCATAGTCAAATGAATTTTTAAAATTTTTATCTAAAGTTTGACTATATAGGAACATTTTAATTTCTGGATTGGGTTATTTAGAACGTCATAAATTCAGAAATATTGCAATGATCTGGGATTTCAATTTGATAGTCGTCTCATGATAGCTTTGTTGTGGATTCAGATTATTTTAATGCATAGTTGTGGTGCATTCTATCGAATATCATTGTGGTCATTTATGTTTTCACTAGTAGCAGTTATACATCAATTACTTGGCTTTAATTGCATAACGGGATCTTTTAACTCCATAAGGCACTGGTTTTAATATAATTGGATCTGTGAAATCTCGTTAATCTTGATAAGTACTTGGTTATTTGACTGTCTCCCGAATTGGTTAATTTTTAGCCCGTTCTATTTCTTCATTTCTGTTAGGGTCTACCTCCCTTAGCTTGCAAGGAGACAACTTAGATAGAGAGATTGGGGATCAGGGTGACAGCCCCCGATCTAAGCCGTTGTCGCGGTGCCTAGACATTCTGTGCGACAAGAAGCCCATAGTGCATGCACTAGTTTGCCATGCCATGCTTTTTTATTTTGTTCTAGGAGCTTCTTAATGATGTTTACCAAGATCTTGTTAGAGGACTCAGTTAGTCCATTACCTTGTGGGTAATAAGCGGGGGAGTGGCCCAGGGTGATGTGATATTTGTAACAAAAGTCCACCATTTTCTTAGATGCAAAGGCAGCAGCATTATCGGTGATGATCTTTTTAGGACAACCAAACCTGGACAAGATGTTGGTTTCAAGGAATTTGATGATGACTGAGTCAGTGGCATTTCTAAAAGGGATGGTTTCTATCTATTTGGTGAAGTAATCAGTGGCAGCGAGGATCCACTTATGTTGGGCAGATGAAGTAGGATGGATCTCTCCTATCAAGTCCAAACCCCACTGCTGAAAATGAGCTTCAATACTGATGGGATGCAAACGAAGAGGTAGATGCTTTCTTTTGCCATCAAAGATTTGGCATTTATGGCAAGCCATGACTAGTTTGTGAGTATCGGGAAATAGGGTAGGTCAATAGTAGTCAGCTCTAAGGATCTTGTTGGTTGTGGTCTTCCAATAAAGGTGACCACCACATTCTGGCTCATGTAATTCATGCATGATTTTTTCTGCATCATCTTCAAGCAAACATTTAAGTAGCAAACCAGCAAAACTCTTTCAGTACAATGCTCCATCTAAAATGCAAAAATTTAATGCTTTTTGTTTTAAGAACCTAGCTTTGGTTTTTGACAAAGAAGGGGGAGCATTGAGATAAAGAAACACATAAATAATAGCAGCATACCAAGATGAATTTGAAAACATTTATTCAATGTGTCGTGCTGTAAATTCTTCAGTTTCTTTTAACACATCAACCATATTCATGTCTAAAGCTTGGAAATTTGAGTCAGCCATAAGTTTTGCAAGTCCTTGTCCTTTAATCAATTTAGTGGGTTTGATTTCTAAATCATATTCTAAAATGGTAGCAATCCACTTGCCCCTTTTACCATCAGGGTCTTGATTAAGTATGTCTTTGACAACTGTGTGTGGGACAAAAGCTATGATATGTGAATGCAAAATATAAACTTTAAAATCCTTCAAAGCTTTGATTAAGGCAAAGGCTTGTTTCTCCATGATGTTATACTTTAGAGGAGCACCCCTTAAGGCTTTGCTGAAGAAAGCTATGGGTTGTTCTTGCCCCATGATGTTCTTTTACAATAATACAGCTGCCACAGTATGTTCAGAGGCAAAGGAGAAGATGTAAAAGTCCTTGGTGAAGTCAAGGCTGATTAAGATTGGTGTTTGTGTGAGTGCTTGTTTTACCAGCTCAAAAGATTGTTTTGCTTCCATACTCCACTTCACTCCTACTTACTTTTTCAACATATTTGTGATATTTCTTAGGAGCTCATCAAGGTTAGGGATGAATCTTCTTAGGAAGTTAATCTTTCCAATGAAAGATTGCAGCTCTTTAATGTTTCTAGGATCTCTGATTTGTAAGATGCCTTCTATTCTTTTGGGATCTATCTTGATTCCTTCCTCAGAGATGATGTGACCTAAGAGTTTTCCTTCCTGAAGGCCAAACAAAGTTTCCTTAGGATTTAGGGATAGGCCGTACTTTCTACACTTTTCAAAGACTTTTCTCAAGTGGACTAAGTGCTCTTCATCAGTCTTAGTAGACAGTGATGTCATCAAGGTATATGAATATGAAGTAACCTATGTCTTCTGAAAAAGCTATGTCCATTGCCCTTTGGAAAGTAGCCCCTACATTTATTAAACCGAAAGGAATTTTAACATACATGAATATACCTCAAGGTGTAGTGAAAGTAGTTTTGAGTTGGTCACTTGAAAAGACTAGAACTTGGTTATAACCTGAGAAGCCATCTAGTAATGAGATTCTTTGTGAGCCAACTACTTTTTGGAGTATGTGATCCATTTTAGGCAAGGGGTAATTGTCTTTCAAGGAGGCCTTGTTCAAATTTCTGAAGTCAATACAAAGCCTAATTTCCCTAGTCTTCTTCCTAACTGACACAAGGTTGGACACCCATTTTGAGTATCGGACAGGGACTATGATCCCGGCATCGTACATCTTTTTGATTTCTTTCTCAATTGAGGGTAACAAGAGGGGGTTAATTCTTCTTAATTTTTGTTTAAATGGTTTCCGATTTTCCTTGAGAGGAATTTTATGTTGAATGATTTTGGTGTCATAGGATTTCAGGTCTTCATACCTCCAAGCAAACACATCTTTAAATTCTTTAAACAACTAAATGTATTTTTGTTTTGTGTGAGGTGGGAGAGTTTTAGACAGCTTGATTATTTTGGGCTCTTTCATCCCTTCAATGTTACATTCTTCTATATTTGTTTCAATGGATTCCATCTTGGGTTTTTTAGCTACATCATTAAAATCAAACAGCTCTTCTAGTGGTGTAAGGCCTCTTGGCAAGGTGTCATCTTTGCACTGCAAAATTTCAAGTTCTCTTTGATTTGATTTATCAAATATTTATGCAACACAAGGGTTTTGAAGGTGGTTTATATCATCATCAAAGGGCAGCTCTGTTTTGGGAGTTTCATTTTCAGCAAAATTATTTCTTTCAAATCTTAAACTCTGTTTTGTGCTTGCAAATTCATTTCTGGATTGCAGAAAATCATCTATTTGCTCATCATTGTAAAACACTTGCCAATGGTTCAAGTTGTCTGGTACACTAGGCCTGTTCTTTACTTTGATAGTCATTGATTATTTTCATAAGGTAAAGAGCAATCGCTGGCAGCAAAGGCAAGTTCATTGGGAAGGCAGCTTTGGGCCCTAGGGATGAAAGTGAGCTCATACTTCTCAAAGGTTTTGAGAAGGTCTAGGGAAATATTCCTATATTCCCTTAGTCTAGGGTTCTTGGCTTAATATTCTCCCTTAATTTGATTTATGATCAGTTCTGAATCTCCTTGAACCAAGATTTTCTTAGCTTTGAGGTCCTTGAGTAGGTGTAAACCAATAAGGAGAGCCTCATATTCTGCAACATTATTGGTGCATTAGAAATCTAGCCTATAGGAATGGCCTTCATTTTTGTTGTGGATCCAAATCCCTGCTCCTGAGCCAGCCTTACCATAAGAGCCATCAAAGCTCATATGCCAAAGGGTGTCAATTTCAGTTTTGTCAATGTTCTGCACTTCAGGGCTACTAGAGTTTTGGGTGTCATTTTCTTGCTTAGAGGACTGGCTTGGTTGTTCTGAGGGGCTTAGTTCTCTCTCGTTGTTTGTACAGGATGAAGGAGTCAAGGTCTGAGTGAATGGAATAAACCAGTGTGTTATTTGGCCTATCTATGTTACTCACCATGTATTTCATGTGGGATTCCCGGTACAATCTCCTTGTTTGATTGAAGATTGGGATGGTGGCATAAGTCATGTCCATTTTAAGGCTACCCTGGAGTTTGGCCCCCCATGATCTAGATAAAAGCAGGCCATACTTTGGGGGGATTTCAACCACAACTACATCCATGACTAGACTCTTAGCGGGGATTTGTGCCAGATTGACACACAGATCCTTGATTAGGCCTAGACACTTAACCCTACTGGAATCAAAAGAGTACAAGTATTTGTAGGGCTTTGTGATTTCTAGGCCCAATCTCTCCATCACAACCTTTAGTATGAGGTTGTGTGAGGCACCGGAGTCTAGCATAGCATTATGCAGAATTTTGTCATGTATGTTCAGACTGACATAGAAAGGAGGGAAAACTCCTTCTTGATATTTTCCCTCCACTTCAGGACCAAACAATAGCTCTGGTTTATCATTAGTTAAGTTTAAAGTATCGGTATATTCCCCATGTTTAACACTTTGAAAATCTAGGATCTATATACCTCTTGGGTTACCAATTCAGTGAGGGGTATGGTTATTTTGATTTTGGCAATCTCCCCTTCAAAGCTGAAAGGCGTAGGTGTTTTTATTGCATTTACATCAGTTTTATCAGCCATAAACCTTTCTACATTCTTGATTTGCTGATTCTGATTTGATGGTTTGGACAGTAATGTTTTTTCAGGGCCACTAGTTGAAGTACTAGGGCAACTTGAATCATTATTAGGCTGGCTAGTTTTTGGTTTGTTTAGATCAGTTTTCCTAGCCATAGTGTTCATGTTTTCTACTGTCTTTTTAGAAATAGGTTCAAAGTTTTTCTAACAGCAGTGTTTGGCTGATTTTTTTTAGGAATATCTTGACTCTTTTTGCTCCTAAGGTCATACTACCGATGGACTTCCATTATGGCATTCTCAAATCCTAGTTTATAGTCTTCAGAATCTTCACATGATTTTTCATTTGGTTTTGGAGAAAACATCCTTTGTTCTTCTTCGGTACGGAAGGTGTTATCCTCATCATCAGAACCTATGACATTTACATGGTCTTCTTCCAACTGCTCTGACTCTCTTTCCTCTTCATCTACATAGTTGTCTTGGAAAGGGGGTCTGATTTGTTGGTCACTCTCTCTTTGTCTGACTTGGGGAGGGACTCTTCTAAAATTTTTATTCCTATTCCTGTTTTGAAGATTGGCTTGATTTTCCCTAGGAGGTGTTCTCTCATTCAAACTGATTTTTTCCATCATTCTCTCCATTGTCCTAACTATGGAGTCAAGTTTGGTGTCAGAAGAGGAGGGTGGAGGTGTGGTGTCATCTTTATAGGTCACCCTTTTTTCTGATCTCATCCTAGCCCTTTTCTCAATTAAATTGGCCTCTACGCTCACAGCCCCCTTTTGCATGTCTTCTAGAGTTAGGTAATCTCTCTCCCTTAGTTGATAGGCCATATCAACATCAAAGCCTTCAGGATATTTGACTAAGGCTAAGCCTTGGGGAGGTTTTATGTGAGTTGGAAGAGCATTGTAAACACTGTTAAACCTAGTGGAGTAGTCATGAACACTTTCTCCCAGATTCCTTTTAATATTGTTATACTCGGAAAGAATTTGAAGGGGGTTCTTCTTGATTTCCCATTTGTTCACAAAGGTTTGGTAGAGGGTAGGGAGATCATGTATGCTGTTGGGAGGTAAGTTTTTAAACCATTTCTTGGGTTCTCCCCTTAGGCTCTGAGCAAAAATCCTCATCTGTATGGTTTTTTCTTCTATCTCCATGTAGTCAAGAGCATCATTAATTCTATCTACATGCTTTTGAGTAGTGATGGATTCAGTCCTCAAGAAGTGAGTGATCTTGGACTGATAGCCATTTGGCAAAGGTAATAGTGGTTGTTGTAGAGCCAGTGGAGCATACCAGGCTGCCATGATGGGAGGAAATGGAAATAAGGCCTGATTTACAAGGGGAGGATTTGTGAGAGGTGGAGTAGGATGGAGTGAGGTGGTTTGCACAGTGGTGGTATGAATGGGTGTAGCTGAGGTACTTGGACCGGAGAATTGATTCTGAGTGGATTTGAGATGAAAAGCGCGGAAGTGATGGAGAAGCTGAAAGTCAGGTGCAGTGGAAGGAGAAGCTTCTCTACTGGAGCTTTGCTGCAAATCTATGGGGTCAAGGTCAGTTTGGTTAACCCTACTTTGTGATTTGGTCCTGAATATATTCTTGGTATGGTGCAAGTCAAACTGAGGATCTTATGAAATTGTAAGGTGTTCTGGTGCAGAACTTGCTCTATGAATGGTCCTAACAGTGGGTGAGTTTTCAGCTTTAGAAGTTTGCCACAAAATCTTTTCTAGGTCATCAACTATGGTAGGAGGATTTGGGTCTGGGTGTGATCTGGTATTGATCCTTCGTGAAGCCAAATATCTTTACTCAAAAATCAAAGAGGCTGAAGGTTTGGGATTGTTTTTGGAAGGCTGACCTCTCTTAGTGTTTGCTTTACTCACACAAGGTATAACTAGGCCCTAAAAACTGATTTGGACTGATTTGACACAATCCTAGAAAAACCTATGGGACCAATGAGATGAAAAAGGCCTACTGGAGGCTAGTGGAGTCGCCAGGTGGATGTTTTTGAAATTTTGAGGATATGTATACAATGGTCCACCACCAATTTTTGATAAAAATCAATCTAGGGAGTATTTTGGGCTTTTGAGTTTCTTTATGCAGCCTTAAGGTTTCAATGAATATCCTCTAGCTGAGTCATCATCTTGCTAGGATGGTGAAGCAATTAGTTTCTACTCTTGGCTATGAGTTGATTTTTTAAGTCAAACTGGGGATGTATATGAGTCTGTAAGAGTTTGTCAGGCTACTATGAACTCAGTCCCACCGTGATCGCCATTTGTTGAACACCTAGTCCTCCATGGGTAGGTGTGGAAGGCGAAGAGTCACAAAGGAGTCCAAGTGACCTTGGAAGATGAATCCAAGAGTCACATTCATGTATTATAAATGTACATCTATGTGTAATAAAGATGCAACGAATGTCTATCTTTCCATTGTGTGTGTTGTGTGTGTTTATCTTTCTCCATACACCATGTGTGTGTTTAACGTGGTATCAAAGCTGATACAGTCATAACCAGCGCAACCTTGAGTGAGCCATTTGTTTTTGTGGCCTGTGTATATCTGCAAAAATTCTGGTCATTTTTGCAGCATTCAAAGATTTTCTGCAACAGTGATTTTTGCAGCATTCATCAATCTTTTGCAGCATTCAGAAATTAGTTTTGAAGAAGAGTAGCGTTGTGCATCTTAAACTCTGCAGGTTTTTCACTGCTCCTGCAATTTTGGCAAGAAAAATTCTGAATTTTTCCTGCAATTTCTGCCTACTTTTAATTTATGCACATTGGAGAGCTGCTGGAAAAATATTGTTTAAAGTGGGTTTCTGAAAAAAATTTGGGTTTTTTTACTGAAAATTTTTGCAAATTTCTACACATTCTGCCTAAGCTGTACATTTGTGAAATTCTACAATTTCTGCTGCTGGAAAAAATATTTTCTACTGGAAAAAATTTCCGAGTTTTCTATAGCTTCCTACAAATTCCTGCAAACTTCTGATTCTACATCTCTGCTGTATTTTTCTTAAAAAAAAAAGTAAAATAAAAATAAAATAAAAATAAAAAAATAAAAAAATAAAAAATAATTTTTGGCCTTCGACCCTCACCCTGCAACTCGACCCTCGGCCTCTCCTCTTCGCACAAGTGAATGCCCCCCCTCACTTCATTCTCACACCTCCCAACTCTCATATCCCACACAACGCTCTACCCTCTCAGCTTCACTCCCCAATTTCCCCTTCCCCACCTACGATACGGCCGCTACGCCCCCTCATCCCACGCCCTCACGGCACCCCTCACCTCCCACTGCTCTCACGGCCGCTTGCACAGTAACACACCCCCTCACATAGGCTTGCGTCTACCCAACCCCCTACTCTCCTCCCATCCCAACCCCCTACTCCCTCTACCCTCCCAACACTATCACGCCCTCCCCTATTGACTCCCCTACCCGCTCGCCATTCCCAACACACCGCTCGCCCTTCACGCACCCTCCCCTCTCACCTACACGTGCCGCTCCCCCTACTCTGACCTTCACCCTCCCCCTTACTCCTCGACTACCCATCCCACCCTGCCCCCTTCCATCTCCGCCCTCAACCCCTCACCAACTCCCTCCCTGCGCATACCCCCGCCCCCTCACATCTCCCTTAGCTCCCTTTCAGCCCCTCCCACTACTTTTTGCGTTTTTTTATTTTATTTTTATTTTAACTACAACGTTTTATTATTTCAAATTCCCTCCTTTTAAAAAAAAATAAATTAATTCCTTTCCTTTTTTTTTAGAATTAATTCCTTCCCATTTTCAAATTAATTCTATCCCCATTTTAAATTAATTCCCTCTTATTTTTTAATTAATTATCTCCCATTTTTTTATTTGTAAATGTTTTTTTTTTTTTTTTAAGATATACCTTCCCCAGTTTCACCCTTCCCCAGAAAACACCTCCCCATTAAATCTTCCCTAGATAAACCCTCCCCCAGAAAACACTTTCCCTAGTTAAAACCTCTCCTAGTAAACACCGCCCCCAGTTAATAACTTTGTTTTCCCTATTTTTTTTTCCAAAAAAAAAAAAAGCAGCAGAGAGAGAGGAAATGGCATATGAGAAAATGGTCTGTATACATAGAGGAGAAAAGAGAAGTTTTGCATTGTATGATTTGTGGCATTGGTAGAATGGTGATTCTATCAAAGAGATTGACATGTGAAGACAAGTTGAAAATTGGTCATCATTTTCAAAACAGTAGTGGCATTCATAGCTTGACCATACAAAGTTTCTGGTTTTTGGAGTTTCTCTTAGTCTTTATTGTGAAGCAGTACAGCAAGATCAAACATCAAAGTGTTTGAATCTCCTTCTTTTGTTGAGTTGAGTTGTTGTTGGTGTAAAATAACTCTTTGAAGAAGAGAGAAACCAGCTGCCTTGAAGAGTTATTGTACAACAGTTTTTGCTTCACATTTACAAAATATTTGCAGAATTGTACTCACTTTGTGAGTGTATATTGCTTCTTCATTCATAGTTGCAATCAGTGTTTGAAGTGTAACTTTGAATTGTTGAGAAATTGTTGATGTAAGTCATTGTTGCTTGCCGGTTAGACATCCAAGTCTATACCTTGAGGTCCTCCATAATTTGAGCAGTAGAGTTTGTTCCTTGGGAATTCCATAATTGGAAGTTCTTTGAAGTCATTTGTAATTGTTTGAAAGTAAGTTGAATCACATTGTAAATGGTTGCATTTTCGGTTGAAGCTGACACCCTTTATTTTTTGAGCCTAAGTTGTTGAGAAAAATGGCTAAAATAAATGAGGCATTAGAATTGTTGAATAACCTCATTCATTCCAGTGTTCATGATATGATAAAAATGAGCAAGAATGCTCTTTGTAATATTCAAATTTGTTTGCAAGATGCACAAGACAAGATTGAGTTTTTGCAGTTGGAATCTCAGCTTCAACAAGATGAACTTCAGCAAAAGAGTCACCATTCTGAACCTGTTTCTGTTCAGAAGATTGAGAAGGACTCCCATCAGTAGCAAGAAGATAAAGTTGCAGTTGATTCACATTCAGTTTCTTGTACAAGAGTAGATTTACATGCAGATGCAGTAGTTCAGTCTGCACTTCCCAAGCCCATCATCAGGCCTTGGGAAGAGCTTGTCCATAACAAGCACAGAACTGGTCTTGGATATGACAAGGATGTGTCCTTTCATATTCCGGACTACTCCAAGCCCATCAAATTTCAGAGTGCCGGATTTCTTTATGATAGTTCACCTGCAGTTGTTCCAGATCCTGCTCCACTTCCACAACAACAACAAAAAATTGTAAAATTCCAACACTATGATTGAGGCCATATGAAAGATCACTGTTTTGATCTTCATCCATGCAAGCACTGTGATCGACACACCCATTCTTTACAAAGATGCTTCAGAAACAAGCCTCCTGCAAGAGCAAAGATTCACCTTGGATGGGTCGCTTCTTGGCAATGGGCATCAGCAGCCAAGAAGATGTTTAAGTCACATGTCAGAACTTGTTCTCGAATATTGAGCAAACTTGTAGTTGTGTTTTTGCCATCATCTCACCTTGTACCTGACAGGGGGGAAAATGGTGGTCATCTACAAGCTTCGAAGTCAGATCAAGCGAGCCTGAGCCATAACCTATCATTGCATATTCAGAGTTGTAGCCAGAGACATAGCAGTTCAAGCGAGCCTGAGCCACAATTCGTCATTCCAGATTCAGAGTTGTAGCCAGAGACACGGATGCCCATGAGCATGCCTTTGGTTGATGGACAGCCTTAAACCATCCTCTTTCAAAACACTTCCTCTAGCAGAAGGCTTCAGCTTCTTACCAATTTTGGTTGAGTTCTAGGAATTGCATCAAGCATTCCAGTGTTGGTGGTCATCCTTAAACCATCATAGGTTGTAGACTTCCCTTGTTTTAGGTTGAAGGTCTCCCTTTTTATGAGGGACAATTCCTCTAGCAGAAGCCCCTAGCTTCTTGCCAGTTTTGGAAGAGTTCCGGGAACTGCAATAAGCGTTGCGTTCCAGTATTGGTGGTCATCCTTAAACCATCTCTTTTTGACAACATTTCAGAGAGCTGATCCAACCTAAGTGCTGCCATGCATACTTTGCAGATTTGTATTACAACTCCCTTCTTGGACTCACACATGTAGAAATTTGAATAACTGATATATTATTCGCCGCGATTCTCCTGATCACACACTATTTTATCTTCATGCACAATACAGAATCTCTTCTACCATTAATCATTAATTGCGGAAATATAAACAATCGCATGCGCACATTAAAACCATAAAGAATCACACATATGAACGCAGTATTTCATGGAAAAGCTTAAAGCTGAAAACCCCCAACTATCTGTATATTATGTCATAGAGATCATGTAACAATCATTGTACAAAGATCCTCACAAGCTCTCAGCACAACCTCCAATTGCTACACACTAATCAAGCTAGATCTAGCAAAACACATGCTCCAACCCTTGCCACTTGATAGCCAGTCTCTATTGCGTAATCAATGCTGTAGGATGGCTCATTAAATAACATAAACCACCTGGCTTGTACTGCGCAATCCTCATGGGCTCCTCCAATCACTAGTTGTTGCAAATATGCAACACTATAGTCACAATTGATAGTTAACTTGCTCTTTCACCTATCTCTGCACTGGTCTCCACTGAAACTGTCCATGCATTGAAGTTAACTGATGTATTCTTTAGTTGATTAATGAGTTTATAATTAGTGAATTAATTAATAATTAATTCACACCACTCTCACTAATTGTATCAATTAGTTAAACTAGATAAAAATAGCTCAACTATGTTTAGATTAGTTAAACTGAACACAACTCCATTAACTCCTCAATCAACTCCACCAAACTCTGTCACATGAGTTCTAACTGAAGTATCGATGCAATAGCTCCACTTAACCCTCAGGAATAGCGTAATTCCTTCTGTCAGCTCCTGTGGCACATCTGTGCACTTAACTGAAGTGATCCAAGAGAATACGATAATGTTTATAGTCCAAATATTATTAAGAGCTAATAATATTAGACATATCTATTTTTAGACTGGCAATCTAAAAATAGATTCCGCCCAATATGTCTAAAAATAGAAGTCCATCTATTTTTCTCGACTTGACCAACCATCCACAAATAGCATCCTGCAACTCATAGAACATGATCCATATGTCTAAAAATAGACATAGTCTAAAAATAGACTTTGCGCCAAAAATAGCCTGCGGGCCCACTTAGTGAAGGCGACTTCTTTCCACTAAGCTCATCATTTTGTTGCAATCTCAACAACACATACCCCTTCGGATTAAGGGGCGGAATGTTGAACACCTAATCCTCCATGGGTAGGTGTGGAAGGGGAAGAGTCACAAAGGAGTCCAAGTGACCTTGGAAGACGAATCCAAGAGTCACATTCATGTATTATAAATGTACATCTATGTGTAATAAAGATGCAACGAATGTCTATCTTTCTATTGTGTGTGTTGTGTGTGTTTATCTTTCTCCATACACCATGTGTGTGTTTAACACCATTATGTGAGCTCCCCATAATTTGCTAGATTGATTGAGATACAAATGGACAGGGGTAACATCAAACCAAGCTTTGGAATCCAAGGACCTAGCCTTCCTGGATTCGGAGAGGGATATCTCTAGTAGGTGAAAAGATGTGAACTTGTTTGCTGATTTGGGTTGATTTTAGGCTAGATGTTAAGTGCAGGGTATTTTGATTATTTTTGGTTGGGTATGATGCTCAGATAGATTTAGATAAAGAAAACAAGGAAGATTGTTAAGTCATTGGGCAATGGAGTCTAACAAGGTCATCATAAGTTCATCAATGGTTTCCAGAGCATTTGCAGGGCAATTTTAACTTGTTTGGTGGATCTTTTAAGGTTGTGAAGGATCATAAGGTGAACATTAAGTTTGAGAACAATAAGCTAATAAAGGGCAAAAAATGAATCATGTATGTACTTATAAACTGAGAGAGTTAGAAGATTTATGAGCATAGCAAGAGAATCAAAGGCATAAGCAAAACCTAATCCATTTGATATCAGACTGAAAGTAGATAATCAACCAAGACAAACATTTAGATGAAACATAGAAAGGCAAGAAACTTATTTAACTTTCATAGATTTCATCATTAAGAGCAGAAAAACATTTAAGATGCACAAGTAGCTGTAACCATAGAATGAGAGAAAATCTTAACATCTGAAGTTACAACTATGAAGTTTCCTTGAAACAATTTTAGCTAAGTAAAGGCAAAGAGCATGATTCAAACAGACTTCTTTGACAAACCTAGGCAAAGCTGCTTTAAAGAGGTGATTCCAAGGACAGAGTATTTCAGTGGCCACAATATGCAGGGCTAGCCATAAATCATACTTGACACTAAATGATCTAAACAATTCAAGAAATGAACAAGCTAAGAACTTCTTAGAGAGCAGTAAATGGATTCCCTAACATATCTCAGCAGAAGAAAACATTGAGGCAGTGAAGGACAAACAGACTTAAGGTGCTATTAGAAAACATTTCTTAATCTAATTCTTTGTCTTACTGCAACAGAGCAAGATGGAAAACATAATGGAAAACTAGAAAACATAAACAAGAGAAAACTTCACCATCAACTAGGCCTATGGATCCTGCAAACAGTCCTCCACCATCAATAAACAAATCAAGGCATGCACGAGCTCCAAGACATCAAATTCTCATCAAAGGCTCCAAGAGACTATGTATTGCTTCAACATAAGCTATCAAAATAAAACCAATACATGAGAGCCTCAGGCTCTATTTATGGAGCAACTGAGGAGGTGGGAAGCCCTAAGAGGCTTCCAGAAACCCTAATCTAATCATAAATGCCATAAATGTGCTTAATGACCATGCAAGGCCCAAGACACATAGTTGATAAGAAAATAAATGAAAAACACCAAAACATAACTCCCCAATCAAATCAGGAGTGATTTGTCCAAGAAAATATTTAAAAACTCCTTTTCCATCAATCCGTGTGTTTTGTTGACTTTTTTGGCAAAAGGCTGCTCCTGTGTGTAACACCTTTTCAGCAGAAAATAGGGTCTGATGTAGGTGAGTTTTGGACCCCCTTCCCGACATTGGATTTGGCCCCGTGACGGTGCGTTGGAAAGCTTGATGAGTCTACTTTCCAAAAATACTTGATTTGTGCTGAATGGATGCCATTTACCTGCTCAAAAATTAAATCTCCCAACACTACTCTGTGCATAACACCTATTCTGAAAAAGAGGCAGAAAGGTCAAATTTGAGGTGTTTTTTGAACTTTTGAGGCGGCAAAAATGCTCCAATTGACCTGAAATTTTGTGGGTAAACTATTGGTGATGTGACAAATCCAAAAATGTAAACTTTAGCAGTTGAGAATGCCCCAATTTTGTGCGTAACACCTAGGGTGCTGTGCTCCTAGGGGTCAAAATTTGGAAAAAACAAAAAATTTCCGGATTCGCCTCAAAATTCGTGTGTAGACCCCTCAAGGGGTTTTAGATAACTGCTGAGAAGCATCAACCAAGATCTTGAGGCTGTCATGCACTTTGGTCCTTTTTAGCTCTTCTAGCTCCATGAGGGCTTGCTTTAGTTTGGCATTAGCAAGCATGCTTTTCCTTGCATAGTGTTTGACCATTTTTTTCTGTAAGGCAAGGCCCCTCTTCACCTCTTCGAAATGTTTATGCTCCTCTTTATAATAGTATATGACCCTTTGTGCCCTCTGAAAGTCCTTTTCCCATTCTTGAAGCTGGGCATCCTTTTCTAAAAGGAGCAACTTAGTACTCATCCCTTGGTCCTCATTATCACTGTCTAGGTCAATAAAAAGAGGCCCTTGAGAAGTCTTTTTGATCCTTTTGCTCCTTCTTACTTGTACCTTATGCTCAACATTTTCCATTTTTTCTTTGCCCTTGTCCAATGTTTTGGCAGTTTGAGAAGAGATGGCCCTTTGCCTTTTAGAGGCAGCAAACGCATTTCTTCTCCCTCTGTGATATGTGCATGTGAGAGGGGTAACAATGGAAGTTTCAAAGGCAGTGCTATCATCATTTTGACTTTTAATTTGTTTGATATCTCCTGCACTTGCCTCACTCTAATTTTCTTTGTCATCCATGGAATGATTTTTGTCAAGATAGTCATGACTGCTGTCATGACTGTCATGACTCTTTCCTTGACTGTCTCGGGCACTTTGATGGCTGTCCTCTTCATCATGCTGCTCTTCCTCATCATCTGGTTGCTCTTCTTCATCATCTCCACTGCTTTCACTGTGTTGTTCTTGGCTATTGCTGCTTTCTTCTTGGCCATCGTTGCTTTCTTCTTGGCCATCTCCCTCTTCTTCATTTTCTTCTTCATCTTCATCAGTTTTCTCTTTGCCATCACTGCTTTCTTCATTTTCATCATCATCCTCTCCCTTAATGCTTTCTTCATGATCATCACTGCTTTCTTCATGATCATGGTTGCTTTCTTCAGGGCCACCACCGCTTTCTTCATGGCCATCATTATCTGTCTCAGTTTCCTCTTGACTGCTACACTCTATTTGTTCTTCACTAGGGCTACTGTCAGCCTCTCCACTTGGTAGTTTAGGGGAAGAAACAAGAGGTGAATTTCTTTGTGGAGAAGGCATATGGGGAGATGATGGATGGGTGGAGGTAGATGGTTGTGAGGTGGAAGGCAAGTTCTGTTGGATGAAGGCCTGGGGTTCTGCAAACACATTATGTGAGATGAAGGTTTTCCAAGGTATTCCTTACTGCTCTAGCTGATATAGGACAATCATTTTTATGAGGGAGTGGTGAAAAAGGCTCGGCGATTGGTGGTCATAGCTTTTCTTTTTGACAAGGGAGGCCATTTTGTCAATGCTCCGGAAAAGGTAGTATGGTAGATTCATCATGTTGTTTTTAGTGAAGTGCATCAACAACCTGATATGATATGAGTAGAGTCTAGAATATCTCCCTTCACAGGTGAAGTACCTAATAATTTGTTTCATTAGTGCAGCATACCTTTCTAACAAGTGGGAGAAAGGGAAAACAACCTTGCAATTTTGTTGATAGATGGGTTTCAGGTAGGGCTCATAATAACTCAACTGCAACTTATTTGGTTTGAACCATATTTCACCAATGTCTGGTACACCGGTTGCTTTTGAAATAATCTCAACTGAGAGCTCAAATTGCACCCCTGCTAGGTTAATTTGATGATTTTGTAAGTTAAAGGCAAACAACCTAGTCAAGTTTGGATGACTACCAACTTGTTTGATCTTTTCACAAAATCGATAACACCCTACATCTTGAAAGCATGAAGGGATCATAGGAGAGGAGGTAATCTGGAATGTGTCTAAGGGTTCAAATCTATTTGCCCACCCTCCTTTGTACTGAGGCTTGGTAGGTGTCTGAACCTCATCACTGCTGGTGTGGCTCTCTGCTTTAGACATAGTGGCTGATTCTCTTAGCACAGAAAAAGGGGTCCTTTAAAACTGTTTGAGGGCTTTTTGGGTTAAAAGGTTGTAGTGAGTGAAGTGAGGGCAAAGTTGAGAAAATGAAGGGAAGATGGAAGTCTCCAAGGGTGTATTCAGTGTTTTCAGAGGCTTGATTGATGCCACTCACCCTCCTCTGGTATACATAACAATTTCCTTTTTCAAACTCTAAACCAACATATTTTTCAAAAATTGACTGTAATGTAGCTTAGGATTTATTGCATTCGAGCCCTTAAATATGATTTTGCCTAAAAAATGGAGGTTTAGGAGGCCAATCAAATCACCAACCTTGCTCTTGTCCTTTGCTAAGGCCTTGAAGGTGAAAAAAATTAGATTTTTGATCTCCTTGAGCAATTTCGGAGAGACTGTGTTTGTGCGTAACAGCCAGGAGCATAATAGGCAGAGTCGGGCGCCCAGGAGCGTAACAGTGGGGCCGGGCCTATGCGTAACAAGAGCGGGCGCCCAGGTGCGTAACAGTGCCAACTTCTCCAATTTGCTCAAAAAATGGAAAAAAATCTTCTCTCAATGACTCTCTTTGATTTGGAGATGATAAATGGTGCGGGGGAAGTATGCTCAAAGCTTTTTATAATTTTTTTTTTTTGAAAAATAATTTAGAATTTGAAACCCACTTTGATGATGTTTTTGTTCGTTTACCTTTTACTCACTGCGCCCTTTTCACTGTTTGGTGTTGCGGGAGGCGGTTTTTTTCTTTGACCTTTATCATTTTATACGAACAACAAACTTATCCCTTAGTGCCATTTCTTCCTTTTAAACTAATACCCTTTGTATGCCCTTTGCTGTTAAGAAGGAGGCTTTGTCATCTTCAATTGACCTGTCTTGCCAATCTGTGCAAACTCTTAGGTTTTTAGGGCTTTTTAGAAAGGACAAGGAGTGTTGCTAAGTTTCTCTGTAGCCTCTCAAAACTTATTCATTACTTTGCAACAATCTTCAATGTGCATTTGATGGTAGTTGAAGTGGCTTTTGTCCTTGTGGCTTTTGTGATGGTTTCTTGCCTATCACCACTGTTTTGTTAAAAAAAAACCATACAAAACTCTGTTTCTCTTTTTACAAATAGGCCTGCGACCTTTATCTTGTTTGTGGATGTCTCCTAGTGATGATTGCATCCAATTTCCTTCTTCTTTTTGCTGATGGCTAACTTAATCATTCATTGTAAAATATGAACAAGGGCAGCTGTACCTTGTAGTATTTGTGCTCTAAGCCAGGGAGGCTTTTCTTGAATGACTGTTTTGACTAGTCCTGGACCAAAATTGCTTGATTTTATCCCTCTTTGAATACAATTTCCTCGTGCAGGAAGGCATAGTTTGTAGGGCACCAAATCCATCCTATGACTGAGTGAGACCTTAGGTGACCTAATGGGGCTTTCCTGGATTTGGACTTTGGACTGAGATCTAAATTTAGGTTTTACAAGTGTAAGATAGGATCCATGCTCAGCTTAGTGTATTGAAGACCTAAGATCCAACATACTTGACTATCCAAAGGGCTTGTAGAGACAATTAGTGTTTGAGAGTAGAGATAATGAAGGCAGTGAGATTTCTAGAACTCACAATGTTCATGAACTTTGTTTTTAGAAATCTAGGACCAATACTTAGTCATCTTCAGATAGTGAAAATTATGGATGACTAACAGCATCGAAGAAGGTTTGAGCCTATCCTATGAAAAGTAAAAGTAAATTGTTTGAAATATTTTAAAAATTCTATGTTCTTGAAGGAGAGACTAACAAATTTCTCAAGTGTTTAAGAACAGATAATGGTGGAGAATATTGTTCAAATGCATTCAAGGAATATTGTAACAGGTTTGACATAAAGTATGAGAAGACTGTGCTTGGTACTCATCAACAGAATGTTGTCGCAAAAAGGATGAATCACACCATTATGGAGAAAGTGAGGATAATTTTGTTAAATTTTGGTTTGCAGAAGCTTTTTTGGGCAAAGGCTGTAAGGACAACTTGCTATCTTATAAATCGATCTCCAACTATAGCCTTGGATCGCAGCGTCCGTGAAAAAGTTTGGACTGGTAAGAAGTTGAATTATTCTCATTTGAAAATCTTTGGATTTGAAGCATTTGTACATATTCCCAAAGAAAATAGAACTAAGCTAGATGATAAATCTATGAAATGCATTTTTCTGGGATATGTAGACGAAGAATTTGGTTATTGTCTATGGGATGCAGTCAAACATAAAATTATTAGATGCAGGAATGTTATATTTATTGACTCAAAAATGTTAAAGAGGTATGTAGATGAATTGGAGGTCAAGAAAGTTATTGACAGGTTTGAAGAGTAGCATGAAAACATCCCACCAATGTAAGAAAATGGACAGAAAATTCAAGAGCACGAAAGACAACAAATGGAAAGTGATGAACATCAAGAAGAAGGAATCTTATAGGAACCTTTACAAGAGATTCAACCTGATAATCCACCACCACAGTTGGTTCAAAAATCTTCTAGGCCTCATAAGCCTTCACAAAGGTATCCTTCTTCTAACTATATTTTATTAATTAATGAAGGTGAGCCCGATTGTTTTCAAAAGGCTTGTAAAGTTGAGCACAGTAATAATGAAAGAAAGCAATGGAGGAAGAAATGAACTCTTTGTTGGAAAATAAAACTTGGGAGTTGGTAAAGCTCCAAAAAGGAACAAAGTCTCTAAAAAACAAATGGGTATATAGGATTAAGCATGAAGGTGACGAAAACAAGGAGAGGTATAAAGCAAGGTTGGTGGTGAAAGGATTTGCCCAAAAAGAAGGTGTTGACTTCACTGAAATTTTCTCACATGTTGTAAAAATGTCATCCATCAGAGTCATTCTTGGACTTGTTGTTGCTTTAGACTTAGAATGTGAACAATTATATGTAAAAACTAATTTACTTCATGGTGAATTGGAGGAAGAAATTTATATGGAGCAGCCAAAAGGCTTCATAGAAAAAGGCAAAGAAAACCTAGTTTGCAGGTTGAAGAAAAGTCTCTATGGGTTGAAATAGACACCTTGACAATGGTATAAGAAATTTGATTAATTCATGTTAGAACATGGTTTTCAGAGGTTGGAAGCTGACCATTGTGTCTATACTAGGAGCCTGTATGATCAATAGGTTGAAGAAGGATTTGGGCAACAAATTTGCAATGAACGATTTGGGTCCAACACAACATATATTGGGCATGAGGATCATGTGTGACAGGAAAAACAAAAGGTTGTGGTCGTCACAAGAAAAATATATAAGAAGGTGCTTGATAGGTTTAATATGAAGGATTCCAAGCCAGTTGATACACCCCTTGCAGCCCACTTCAAGCTGAGTATTGAGTTATGTCCTAGTGATGACAAGGAGAAGGAAGAAATGAGCAAGATTCATTATGCTTCAATAGTTGACAGATTGATGTATGCCATGATATGCACACGACCAGATATTGCATATTCAATGGGAGTAGTGAGCAGGTTTCTTGCCAATCCAAGAAAAAAACATTGGCAAGCAATAAAATGGAATTTGAGGTATCTCAAGGGTACTAGTCATTATTGTTTATGTTTTGGTCATAATGAGACTGTGCTTGAAGGATTTACAAATGCAGATACGGTTGGAGATATTGACACCAGAAAGTACACTACAAGTTATTTTTATACATTTGCAGGTGCAACAATATCTTGGGTGTCAAGGCTACAAAGAATAGAAGCTCTCACTACAACAGAGATAGTGTGCATAGCTGCAACGGAGGCTTGTAAAGAGATATTGTGGACGCAACGATTCCTAGGAGAGATAGGAACAAAGCAAGACAAGTATGTGCTATATTGTGATAGTCAGAGTGCCATTCATTTGGCGAAAAACCCAAAATTTCATTCAAAAACCAAGCACATTGACTTAAGGTACCATTGGATTTGGCATGTTTTGGAGGAAGGACAGCTATATTTCGAAAATATCCATATAGATAAGAACCTTGCTCATATGCTCGCTAGGATTATACCAAGAAATAAAAATGAGTCATGTAGAGGCATGGTAGGACTCGGTGTGACTTGATTCAGGATTCTTCATTCAGCGTCAAGTGGGAGAATGTTAAACGTGAAACCAAATTGAAATATTTCGGCATCGACCTAGCCGTCCACAACTGACTCTCTGAATCACACCGACGTTGACCCTAACACAATGACTACTGCCCACCGTGAATGACTTTCTGGCTTCACTATGTAGCCGTGAATTTCACATGAGGAAAAATATAAAACTCTTCTCCCATCTATAAATGTGTAAGCTTACCTCTTTCTGTGTAATCCAAAAAAGACCAAGACCTGTCCTGTGCAATAGAAGTGTGATTTATGTTCTCCATTTAACAATGTTTTTTGTACTCTAATACCCACCAAATATATATCCTAAAAGAATCGTTACGTCTTCTATAACATGATATGGTCATGTAGCTCTCGTGCTACGAGGGCTTTTCCATATTTTACGACACATGAGAAGCTATGCAATAGTAGGGGCGAAAATGCTAATTAAAATACAGTGATTTATTGTTGTATATTTGATAAAATTTGATAAAAGCAAACTGCCAATAATTCAAGACCCATCTCTCTAGCGACATGCTGCTAGCTGTCGATGTGGAAAGCATGCCCTCACCGGCCACGATGATGTCCACATAGATAGGTTCCATGGTCGGTATTCGATTCCAATTATGCCGGGAAAAGCATTTTCGTGTCAACTAGGAGGGTTTTCCCATAGATGACGAAGAAGAGACTGGCCGGAATCCTAGACTCTAGTATTATATGCAAGAACTTGGTGAAGAACTCCACTACCTTCTATTCGATCTTCAAATCGCGTTACCACTTTGTGGTGCTGGTGGTATTCAGATTCGTTCAAACCAGTTTACGGGACGACCAAAGATGAAGGTCTTGGCCTTATTCTGCCACCAAAGATGGATTTCCTGCATTGAAACCCTTGATCATGGCGATCCAACTTTACCTTCACCAGATGCTATGATTTTGGATTTGGAAGCTGCCATTCTCTACAAAATTTTACAAAATTCATGCCGTGGACAAAGATAACCAAAATAATTCCTTCAATATGAATTGATAGGGTGGCTTTGTTTCTAACCTCTAATGATTGTTCTTTAATCGGTTCGTTCTCTTTAAAATTAGGAAAATTCCGAAGACTCTTAGTTTTGTAAAATTTGGCAATGTTTTATTTTGTTGCAGTTAAATTATTTTCTACTTTGTATTTTATTTCTATCATAGCTTGCAATATATATATATATGAAAAGTCATTATGTTCTTAAAATTACAAAATTCTTAACTATTAAACATAATTAAAAAAATTATTATAAATATTATGTTTAAACATAATTAAAAAAAAATGGTTAGTTTACCATTATCAAACATATATATTTTTTAAATTATAGGTTTAAATCTTCTCTACTACATCTCACACACACACACACATATATATAATGCAAAAACAAGTATATTGAGAATAAAAAAGAGATGTATTTTAGGATTTGGATATATGTCAAGAAAAAAATATATTAAAAATAGTGAACAATACTATATATATATAATTTGCACAAAGAATTTTATTTTCTCTATTTTTTAAAAGTTAAATTATATTGTTCTAAACAATAGCATTATATGTTTTACTTTGTCTTATTGGAAACTAGAGGTGAAGACCAATAGAAAATATGTTTACGAGACTATCAAAAGAAAATTTAACATCATATATACAACAAAAAAAATGATCAATAAGTCTTACAAAAAGGCACTACATAACATATGGATCAAGATTCCGAAGAAGTCATTGCAACAGGGTCATCTGCTTTTGCACCAGAAAGCTCTTGAAGCTTGAACTCACACTGCATATGCTTTTCCATGTGAGCAAGATGAGCATCTAATTTGTTCAAACTATCCTACATATTCCATTGATTCCTCTAGAATTTGTTCAAGAAGGAGATGGCATAAATTCTATCTTCATGAATTTCTCTCACAACCCAACAATGTCTTTAAGTTGCCAATGAAGAGCGAACAACCGTAGATACTGGTTCCTTTTTTCCCTAGTGTGACCAGGGTCAGGAAGCCATTGGGATACCTTGTCAAACATCTCAGCATTAGAATGAACAATACGTTCCTTTGTGACCTGGAAGTTCCCACTTTTGAATGTCCTTACACATGATAGAGGGAGTTGTCATATGGAAGGCTACAACCTCCTTGGCCTGCGTCTTTGAATGTCGTCTGTTGGGCTAGCTTGGACCCCCTTCACCTCGGTGCCCTCATGCTTGAAGGCAGGCCATGTGTCTAGTTGACCAGAGAAATCTAAAATAGAAGAGTAAGAACACAAACTAATGTCCCCACAAGTAGCTAAGAACACTCTCTCCTCCACCACAAAATGATCAAAAAAACCAAAATGACTCCAAACCGCCTATCCCCATTCAATAGTTACACAAACCAACTCCCCACGTTTTCCAAAGACCAAAAATATAAGTTCCAAAACCATAGAAAACTCTTCACCTGGTAAGCAATCCCCCCACTAGTTAGGGATAAATTTAGGACTACACCAAGCTCAAATTTCAAAGAAAACAAATCTACTGGAGAATAAAAGTCATTTACATGACTCAACTACCACCTTCAAATTCAACAGTGCTAGAATAAAAGTCAACATAAGAACATGCGATAAATAAATTTGAGGAGATATAATTTCCCGAAAGACGAATAGCATACGAAGGAGAAGACCGCAAGACCAAGACCAACCACATATCCCCTCCACTTCTGAGCATATAAAAATTATCATAGGGTGCTTAATGAACCTCACACCAAGTTGCCCCCCATATTCGATAATGTCTTAAACAAGAGACAAAAGGACACCAAATAACTGGAAAGCATAAAAAATCCTGAAATTAGTAGGGAAGAAGGAAGGAAAGGATTCCTACTCCTTGCTAGAGAAAATTCGGAGCTATCCAAAATGAAATGTTACCATACCATCCACTAAAAACAGATAAACAGATACAGGTAAAATGCACCATATAACCACTTTCAGTCACCTTCCTTATCTCGCTAAAATATCACAGTATTAAATAAACACGTGCCACATTAACCATATCGAGTAGTGGAATGATAATACACATAACCACAAGCAAGTGAAGGAGCCACTCCTTCATATAATTATCCTGGAGGGTTAGGCCACACCACCCCCCACCATTAATACCCTTAGATGGTGGTAGGATGGAGGGCCCCAATCCCAATGGCTTATTTGGCTGTGTACATCATGCCAATCATAGGGTGCAGTATACCTCCACAATGGTGTGTAGAGACCCATACAATTGAATCACATAACTTCAATCCAAGCCATAATGTAATCAAAGTTAATTTTTTTCCATCCAACATTGGCTAATAGATTAACCACCTTGTTACCTAACCTCTAAGAATGAGAGGAAAATATATAATGGATGGAGAAGATTAAGGATCTAATTCAGGAGATAATAGCTTGTAGCCTCCAACTCTTGGAGATCTTCTATATTAGTGCTTCAAATATCAACTTTTTAATAGAGGCATTCACCAGTTAGGAATCCCCATCAATCTGAAGTTTGGGAATAACCATCTCAATCACCACCAATAGACCTATTTCCAGTCCCAAAAATTCTACCATATTATTACTAGTATAACTAGAGTGACTTCGATACACCTTTAGGGCTCACCCTTCCCCTTCATTGTATATGCTCTTGAACATAGTTAGGCCAAGGTTAGTTTTGAAGGCCCCATCAAAATTTAATTTAACAAAACCATTGCAGGGAAAAATGAAAATAGAGGGGGCGTACCCTCTTGAGAGCACGGGGGGGTTGGGTGGGGGGTGTGGAGGGGGGCTTTGAGGTCCAACAAGATATAATCATCAAAAATAACTCTAACAAAGATATAATTTTTTCCTCCCATGGATTATTTTTCCAATAATCGAACAACCATGAATCGTAGTCTCCCTCATATTATGCTTGATATGGAGCCAGAGCACCTGTCGCTCATAAAAGGCATGAGAGAAAATTTGAATACTTATGTCTTTACACAAGGACTAAAGGAAGAATCATGGGGATAAAGTCTAGGAATGATTGACCATTGCGTTTTATCCCAACCCCTTTCTCCATTGTTCTAGAGTTACCTCTATATTTTATCATATGTGATTTGAGGATCAAAATGTACCTTGTAACTTCAACCAAATATATTCTGTATACTAATAAGAATTCAAGATGTTTTTCATTGTCTCTTCATTATTCCAAAAAAACTGTAAAAGAGAGGGACCCTCATATCCTTTCCTCCTGAGATGGTACCAAGTTAGCAGATGATGATGAATGATAATCCAAAGGAAGAAAGCCACTTTATACCATAGATGGTTGGACCATATTTTCATCCATTTATGGTCACGTGGAAGATCTGATAATCCTATAACAAAAGTATATCCCTATTGGATGGTAAACATTCCCCATGGGTGGTACCCTCACCGAAGTTTTTCCAAGTCTAAAGAGAGATTTTCCTATCTTAGAGAGCTAAAGAGAAAGAGTCCCATGAAATCAAGGATTGATAAGATGCCCAATCCTCCTTCTTCTCTAGATGTGCCATAGTGCAGTTGGTTGGTGTTTTTCCCAAAAATTTTCCACTACCACACATTATTGCTCCTTAGTATATCGTTCGAAATATCTAATATATTATTTATCACTTAATCATGGTATTTTCTATTAGTAATCTTGCTAAACAAATCATTTTTCCCATATTTTACTTTCCATAAGGCATGGAATTGAATGAGAGTCTATTTTTTTTGGGCAACATTCTAGATTGAGGACCCCAAAGGGAGATCATTTCACTACATTTTCTCAGTTTGAGATGAATATTTTATATATTTGTGATCCCATATCAACACATTATTGAGAATATCAAGATCCCTCAGACCTAAACCCTTGCCAGTTTTTGCAAGCATAGATTCTCCCATGCCACCAGTGATCACGTTTATTCCTCCTTCACCCCCATCTAGAGAAATCTATGAAAATGGAGATCATATATTTTAGAATCACTTTCAAGGCCACCAGTGCAGACAATCGATACACCAAAAAAGCCAACATGATGGAATTAACCAAAAAAACATGGCCAAGCATGTTCAATGTGTAGAATTCCTAATCGGACAATTTAAAGTTCATTCTTTGAATAATATTCTACCAACAAACCGATTGGTGGGGATTGGCCACCAAAGGGGCTCCCAAATACAGTAAAAGTAAAGAGCATATATTCAACTCTAAGACTTGATCCAAATGACATTGAATTGCCACATATGTATTAAAGAAGAGAATATGATACTTATCCCCGTTTATTAGAGTACCTAAGGGTTCCATAAATAAATATAGAATATATTTCATACAAAGGACCTCCTTTTCCATGGGCACGTAAAAATGCATAATATCATCCACAAACTGTTAGTGCATAATGGGAAGGTCATTTCCATACATTCTGAGGCGCTACAGAGACAAACATTTGGAAACCTATTTAGGATACCACTTGAGACCCTCATCTACTAGAATAAACAAGAAATGGGAAATGGGATACCCATGACAAAGGCCTTTAGAGGGATTGAAGAGGATGTAAGGGGATCCATTGAATAATATTGATCAGAAATGGATCAGGACCTAAGTGATAGCTCAAATTTATAAGTGTTTGAAAGTGTGTCAAACTTGAGTGACTGGATAGATCTCGTCTTCCTGATTTCGGTGTCACAGATCGTTCAAAAAACTGACACCGTATGAAGAAGTTATCGTGTTTTGAAAAGTCCAGTAAACTACAAATTTCGACAGTTGACTAGGGTTGACTGGGCATTTGTACAGTTAGCAAAAAAGAATATTCCTAAAATATTCCTGGAATATTCCTCAAAATATTCCCCAGAATATTCCTTCCGGGCCAGTCACAGGATGACAAGTGGCGAAACTTCATTTGCTGAAATTATTGTACGTTTTTTGTGGACCAACGAAAAGGTGCCACGTGGCCAGCCCTCAAGCCGCCATGAGGCCCTTGAACTGTGTGTCAAAAATTTTGGGACTCCGCCGAGATCGATTGCGCGACCTCCTCGTCAGCATGCCCGCGCCTATACCATCTCCGCTACTATGTTTCTTAACAACTATGGTGTGCAGATTTATTATAAGGTTTGATGCCTTCGCAATTGGGGGTTGGAGGGGGCCAACTCCCTCCCCATATTGTTAGGATATTCCAACACATAGGAAATAGTTAAGAATAACTTAGTCTAGTGTAGAGTTAGGTAAAGTGTGTTTCTTTACCATGTACATTTGTAACTTATAATCCGACGGTCACGATTTGTAGTGATCCGACGATTATCTCTCACCTTGGTATTAATGACACTTGATCTGTGGCTTAACACCCGATTGGTCCATGATCTCTATTTAAAGAGCATTGGTTATTTGTTCGGTAACCGTTTATGAGAGAAACATATGTAACTTTTCTTTTATATTAATAAATTTCCTGAAGTGGCCGTGTTGGCTCAGGCCGTGGACTGTTTCCCTCTTTAAGGGTTTTAACCATGTGATTATACTGGTGTACTGATTTGTGATCTGTTTGTGAGCGGTGACCTTTGGTTCTTGATCTATGGAACTTACCTTGTAAATTCGTACATGGTATCAGAGCTATTTTGAGGGCCGCGTCCGTTGTTGATCAAAATCCGAAGCCGGTTTGACTGCATGCGAATGTCGTTTTGTAGATCTACTATTTCTGAACATTTTTTGGCTTGGATAACTACTCTGTTGTGTTCGGAGCATCTGTTATAGTGAGGAACGCCTTTTGTTTCATGCGAAAAGGTTTCCGGCTGCCCAAGTTATCTCAGTTTAGATGTGGAGGTATAAAGCATCTATTTTGCAGTTAAATTTGTTAACAGTTCTGCTTATTTCAGTTTATTTTCTGTTTATTTTCGATATCAAGGTTTTATTTATTTTCCAGATCTATACCCTCTTCTTTTTGTATGTTCTTTGCTGTGCACTCCGTGTCATCTCGGCAAATCAGAAACAGGAAAAGGGATTTTTTTTGCTACGTATGCTCTTTTCCTGCGTCTTTGTGCGATCTCGAGAATTCAGAAATAGTAAAAAAGTGATAGTTGCCAGTAAGGGTAGCCGAGAATCTAACATTCTGCCGCAAGGCTTTGCATTTCGTTTTTTTTTGCTCATTTTTTGTGTTTTTTGTGCAGGAAAAAGGCATGCACACCGAAGAGTTAAAAAAAAAAAAAACCCCTTCCTCTTTTCTTACAATAACGTGATCCTTTTACTATCTCACTTGGTGAGGGGTTAGTTTATGAGAATAGAGGTCTTGGGTTCAAGTCTCCTTCTCAAGCTTCTTTTGTAAAAAGTTTTTTTTTTCAAAGGGGAGGATTTTTTTTTTAAAAGCCGCACTTCATCCTGTTCCCGTATCTATTCGGCATTTACAACTCAGATTTTTCAAAAGGCATATCTTCTTCATTCGGAAGCTATTTTTCGAGCCGTTTTTTTGAAATGGCCTAATTTTTCGATATCTTTCCATTGGAGCAGTTATTTTCAGCTTTTCTCAGCTTCAATTTAAAAAAAAATGGAAAGTGCAAGCCCGATTATTCTTAACAAAACCAATTATTTCCAATGGCTACCTCACATGGTAGATGTACTTAGAAGTAAAGGGCTTTATAGAATAGCCACAGGACAAGAAACTAAACCTTCCGATGATGATAAAGTTGCTAAATGGGAAAATAAACAAGATCAAGCATGAGGGTTTATAGGAATTTCCATTGCTCAAGATCTTCGATTTCATATCCTTGACATTGACACCCCTGATGAGGCCCTGGAAAAGCTAAAATTTTTTTTTGGCGTTCAAAATCAAATCAGGGCCCACCAGCTTGAAAATGAGTTGCTTACTTTGGACCCCAATAATTTCTCCTCCATTGAAGATTTTTTGTCCAAATTTAAGACCCTTAGAATTCTTTTAGAAGGTTGTAAGATCAAAAAGGACGATGGTAGCCTCATCTATTGCATTCTTGCTAAGCTTGGCCCTGCATACTCTATTTTTGTTTCTGCCTTCCATTCCACCAAAGAAGCCATCATTTATTCAGGAACCACCTACAAGAATCCCTCTTTTGATGCCTTTTGTGATTCTTTGATAAGAGAACAAGAAATTTTTTTACACCTTGGTATTATCACTACTGGAAACACTTCTAAGAAAGCCTTAGCAGCCCAAAAACAACCATATCAAAAGAATCCCAAGAAGCAGTATCCTAAAAAATATGGTCCTAAACCAAACAAGGGCCCTAAGCAATTTCAGCCGCAAACTGAAAAATCAAATCACCAAAATAATAAGGCAAATCAAAACAAAGGGAAGAAGACAGATAGACATTCCAACTTTTGCAATCGGGATGGCCATATAGAGTCCAAATGTTTTAAGAAGATGGAAGCCTTAGAAGCAGCAATGAAGAAGCACAACATCAATTTGGAGCACTCTTCACCTTCATCTTCAGGAATGGCACTTTTTGCTTGTAGTTGTCAAGCATCAAGATCTGGTTATGCATTAAATGTATCTTCTTCTTCTCCTTCTCATGAATGGCTCATTGATTCTGGAGGTTCTTACCACATGGCTAAAAATAAATCCGTGTTTTCTTCTTTAAATGATTGTAACACCAAACATATTTATGTTGGTGATGATAGATCTCTTAGTGTTGTAGGATCTGGAACCATTCATCTAGATAATGGTCAGTTTAATGATGTACTATGTGTTCCTACCTTGTCATGCAACCGTCTATCTGTTTATCAGATAACTCATTCAGGTGAAGGGAAAATAGTAGAATTCTCACCTCATGATGTTGTAATCAAGGACCTCAAAGATCCTAAACATATTTTAGCTACTAACATTGCTGATGATTCCACAAGGTTGTATAAGTTTGACAACTTTGGGTCATCCTCTCTTCCTTCCATTTTTTTTGCTCATAATGATGATGTGAGCAAACTTTGGCATGAGCGATTTGGTCACTTAAACTATCACTCTCTTCAAAGTCTATGTAAGGAAAATATGGTGATGGGCCTTCCTATGGTATCTTGTCGAGATGGTGTTTGCTCCGGATGTGTACTCAGAAAACATCATCGGGATAGTTTTGAAAAACATGCCTCTTGGCACGCTTCAGCCCCTTTGCAGCTTGTGCACAGTGATTTATGTGGTCCACTTCCTATTGTTTCTTTCTCTGGTTGCAAGTACTTCTTAACTTTCATTGATGATTTTTCTAGATGCACTTGGGTATATTTCTTAAAACTCAAGAGTGATGTTTTTAACGTGTTCTTGGGCTTTAAGGCCTTTGTTGAGAAACAATCTGGACATCAAATTCTTAAGTTAAGATTAGACAACGGCAGAGAATATGTTAATAACAAATCCGTACATGGTATCAAGGCCTTGTTTCTTAAATTGCCTAAAGTGGCCGCGTTGGCTTAAGCCGTGGACTGTTTCCCTCTTTGAGGGTTTTAACCATGTGATTATACTGGTGTACTGATTTGTGATCTGTTTGTGAGTGGTGACCTTTGGTTCTTGATCTACGGAACTTACCCTGTAAATTCGTACACATATGGCCTTAGCACCAGAACCAGGCGCCGATAACTCCGACGGTTAAGGCATACCTCCAACATTTAATATCCCTCGTAGACTCTTCACATGGCATGGTGTATTAAACTATCCACGCGGTCAACACCTAACTGACAGTCTCCGAAGAAAGTTTCATTGTTGGACACATGGCCATGATTATTGTTGACGCTATCTCCACAATGGTTAACGCTAACCACCCAACTCAACCTTCAGCAAACCAAAGTTCTAGCCCTTGAGTTCCGTTAACCTCTAACGTGATCGCGGGTTTTGGGGTCATGTGCCTACCCATAAAAATAAATATAATGGTTAGACTAACGGAGATTATGGAGCGCGTTATTTTTTTGCGGATTTTCCCAAGTTTATCTCCAGTTAAACTAAAGTCCTCCACAATTACTGGAGTGTTTTTGGGTGAAACTGGACAAATGAGTTGGAGACTCATTTTTCAACCATTCTTGGAGTGTGAATAGTCAATTTTGACTTTCTTTGACATTCCAGAGCCATTGGTGAGGTTTTTAGAGTCATCAGAGGACTTTCGAGTGTGATTTTACTTCAGAGAAGTTCCAAGGGCCACTAGGGCCACCAGGGGCCAGTAGGAGAATGAGGCCTAGCCAAGGGAACCAGAGGCCTTTATCAACAAAACAATAGTCATTTCTGACTAATTTGAACCTTATGAATCCAATGGAAGGATTTGCAGAAGCTTTTGGAGACTTATGAAGGCTGAGATGCTTCAGGGAAGTTTTCAGTGAGCCTAGAGCCACAAGGTGCCACCAGGTGTTGGGGCATAACCAAAGTAGCCAGAGGCCCTTTTCAGCAAGTGAATAGTCTATTAGGACTATTTTGGACATTATAAATCCATTGAAGGGATTTTCAGAGCCATTTGGATACTTCTAGAGCCGAAGAAGCCACAGGGAAGTTTCGGGCAGCCCAGGGCCAACAAGGGTTGGAGGCCTAGATTGGGGAGCTAGAGCTCATTTGGAGCAAATGAAAGGTCTATTTTGGATGTATGATATATGATGGAGACAGTAGAAAAGGTTTCAGGGATAGAAAATGATTTCTTAAGGATTTAGTGCCATAGAGAAGCTCAGGGAAGCTTAAGGGAATTGACAGAAGAGGTCAAGTCCAAGGGAGCCTAGGTCCATCTTCAGAGAGATAGCCATTCCAAGGGTATGATGGTATTCTAAACCCAATGGTGAAGTCAAAATAACCATTAGAGTTGAGTAAGTAACTTGTAAAAGAAATTTTCCATCATAATCCAAAAGAGCCAAGTCAATTGACAAAGGCTCAAGGAGACGTAGCTGACGACATTTGGGTGAAATCCTATATTAATTTGTTGTTATGTGTTGATGAATATTTGCTGCACTTTATGATTATTGTACATGCTTAATATCAGAAAAAAAAAATGTTTAATTCCTCACACTTAAAGCATTAAAACAATTTTAAACACATACACCTGAATCAAGAATTCAATTCCGCACAGTCAAGTATAAGCTAGATCTTAATTTGTTTAACTGAGTGGGAGGTTCTTGCAAAGAATAAAAAGTTATCCACCCATTTCAGATCAGATGGTATCAGAGCACTAGGTTGCTTTTTTGACTTGAAAGATGTTTAACAGTGCAAAGAATTTAACTGTTTTCAAACTGACTGATGCTTACAAGTTTGAGTTTCCTAGAGGTGAAGAGGAACTACTGCTAGCTAAGTACAGAAGAGGACAAGAAGTAAGAAGGCTGAAAGAATTCTCCTTACCCAAAGGACCTCAAGGAAACCCCTGAAGCACAAGAGGGATTGTTTGCAAAAGGCTGCTTGAAGAAGAGATACAAGCTGCAGAGAAGAGCTTGAATCTATAGCCAAATTTTTAAGAAGCTTGTCAATTTATTTTGAAGCTTTGTGAATTTTTGTTGAAGTTATTTAGTTCATTTAAATAATGATGATTAATTCTTCAAATGAGGTTTCAAAATCCTCCACCTTTACAAGAATCTTTGATGAAGAGATGAAGCGGGACTTCTACATCCTAAGGATATGGCGCAAATTTTTGTATGAAGATGGAAGGGAAAGCAATAGACTTCATGAGCAATTGGTTGCTATGAAGTAAGAGAAAGAAGGACTTCTTCAAAGAATGCATGAGATGGAGATGCAACTCCATCATGCCCAAGAGGCCTTAACCAAACACATGCATGAAGCAGAGGTAAATCACTCAAATTTGTCTTCAATTTCCTCTTCAGATAGATGTGTAAGTTCATTTGAAAATCACACTAGAGGTATAGGGTCCAAGTTGATGTTAAAAATGGGCTATGAAGGCAAGGGTCTAGGAAAACATGCACAAGGCATTATTGATCCTATTATGGTTGAGGAAAGGCCTAAGAAGTTTGGTCTAGGCTATGTTCAATCTTATGGAAAAAACTCTACATCCATGAAAGCATTTGAGACAACTCCAAGGAGAACTTTTGTTGCTAGTTCAAACCCACAAACATGTCAATTTTGTTTTTGAGTTGATTGCCATTGTTTGAAGCCTATGTTGCAGCAAGATGTGTGTATAAATGCAGCTTATGGTGAGCAAGAGAGTTCTGACAACTATCATGACTTGAACACTGATGTTGGTCTTCAAAAGAAAGCTAGAACTTGTACAAGTTCATCTACTGAAGAAGGTAAAAAAGATGGACATGCAAAACAACATTTCAGGTATAATTCTTCCCATAGTCAAGTTGATTATGTTTATGTTAAGCATGGAAAATTTGCATGCATGAATGGAAGAAAGAGTTGTTGTTCCTATTGTGGTTTGCGTAACAATGAAGTTTCAAAATGCTGGAAGAGATTGAAGGCATACAAGAAATAGTCGAAGCGAAAGAAAATTCTAGAGAAGATGCAAAAGACTTGCACACATTGCCAGAAAAAGGGACATCTTATTTCCCAATGTTGGACATTGCATCCAACTAATCATCTGAAGCATTTGAAGAAAGAGGATAAAAATACTAGCGAAACTGGAACCAAAGATTCCATCATCGATGTGCGACCAGATGTTTCACAAGAAGAAGATTTTCAACAACAAAAATCTCCATGGAAGTGGCTTGGTAAGAAGTGGTTTGACTTCTTGACCGAGTAAGACATACATTCATTTGTACATATGCAAATTTTAGTCATGTATGAATTTCTGTTGAAAAATTACGTTTGTATGAGCTACCTTTGATAGATGATCAAGGAAATAATGTTCAGCTACCTTCAATTGAAGATTTCTCGCCAAAAATTTCTAGATGAGCTCAAAGAGGATACAATTCTTGACAGGAGGACAAGAGTATCAAAGAAGGAAAGTGTTGACTACCTTCGAGTTGGGGCTCAAAGGAACTAAGCCAAGCAATGCAATGTGAATGGAGGCTGGAAATATGAGGGTGTTGTACTCTCATTTACTGAACAGGTAATCAATCTTTTGGGGTCCCAAAATATTCCTAATGGGGAGGAGTGATCAAAAATGGATCAGGACCTAAGTGATAGCTCAAATTTCAAAGTGTTCGAAAGTGTGTCAAACTTGAGTGACCAGATAGATCTCGTCTTCTTGATTCTGGCGCTGTGAACGGCTCAAAAAATAGACACCGTATGAAGAAGTTATCATGTTTTGAAAAGTCTAGTAAACTGCAAATTTCAACAGTTGACCAAGGTTGACTAGGCATTTGTACAGTCAGCAAAAAAGAATATTCCAGGGAATATTACTAGAATATTCCTGGAATATTCCCCAAAATATTCCTTTTGGGCCAGTCACCGGATGACAAGTAGCAGAATTTCATTTGTTGAAACTGTTGTACGTTTTTTGTGGACCAATGAAAAGGTGCCACGTGGCCAACCCTGAGGCCGCCACGTGGCCAATCCTGAGGCCGCCACGTGGCCCTTGAACTATGCATCAAAATTTTTGGGACTCTGCCGGGATCGATCACGCGACCTCCTCGCCAGCATGCCCACGCCTATACCATCTCTGCTACCGTGTTTCTTAACAACTACGATGTGCAGATTTATTATAAGGTTTGATGTCTTCGCAATTGGGGGTTAGAGGGGGCCAGCCCCGAGGGCCAACCCCCTCCCCATATGGCCTTAGCAACAAAGCCAGGCGCCGATAACTCCGACGGTTAAGGCATACCTCCAACATTTAATATCCCCTGCAGACTGTTCACATGGCATCGTGTATTAAACTATTCGCGTGGTCAACACCTAATCGACAGTCTCCGCCGACAGTTTCATTGTTGGACACATGGCCACGGTTATTGTTAATGCTATCTCCATAGCGGTTAACGCTAACCACCCAACTTAACCTTCAACAAGTTGGAGTTCTAGCCCTTGAGTTCTGCTAACCTCCAACGTGACCGGGGGGTTTGGGGTCATGTGCCTACCCATAACATTAAATATAACAGTTAGACTGGCGGAGATTATGGAGCGCGCTATTAAGTTGCCCAAGTTTATGTCCAATTAAACTGAAGTCCTCCACAATTAGTGGGGTGTTTTCAGCTGAAACTGGACAAATGAGTTGGAGACTCATTTTTCAACCATTCTTGGAGTGTGAATAGTCAATTTCGAATTTATTGGACATTCCAAAGCCATTGGTGAGGTTTTCAGAGCCATCAAAGGAATTCTAAGCATGATTTTTCTTCAGAGAAGTTCCAAGGGCCACAAGGGCCACTAGGGACCAGCAGGAGAATGAGGCCTAGCCAAGGGAGCCAGACGCATTTCTTAGCAAACCAGTAGTCATTTCTGACTAATTTGAGCCTTTTGAATCTAATGGAAGGATTTTTAGAAGATTTTGGAGACTTATTAAGGCCAAGATGCTTCAGGGAAGTTTTCAGTGAGTCTAGGGCCACAGGGTGCCACTAGGTGTTGGGGGCATAACCAGAGTAGCCAGAGGCCTTTTTCAGCAAGTGAATAGTCTATTATGACTATTTTGGACATTTTGAATCAATTGAAGGTATTTTCAGATCCATTTGGAGACTTCTAGAGCCGAAGAAGCCACAGGGAAGTTTTTGGCAGCCCAGGGCCAACAAGGGTTGGAGGCCTAGATTGGGGAGCCAGAGCTCATTTAGAGCAAATGAATAGTCTATTTTGGATGTCTGATATATGCTGGAGACAGTAGAAAATTTTTTAGGGACAGAAAATGATTTCTTAAGGAGTTAGCGCCATAGAGAAGCTCAGGGAAACTTAAGGGCACCGATAGAAGAGGTCAAGTCCAAGGGAGCCTAGGTCCATCTTCAGAGAGATAGCAACCATTCCAGGGGTATGATGGTATTCTAAACCCAATGGTCCAGTCCAAATAACCATTGGAGTTGAGTAAGTAACTTGTAAAAGAAATTTTCCATAATAATCCCAAAGAGCCAAGTCAATTGGCAAAGACTCAAGGAGACGTAGCCCACGACATTCGGGTGAACTCCTTTATTAATTTTTCTGTTATGTGTTGATGAATATTTGCTGAAATTTATGATTTTTGTACATGCTTAATATCAACAAAAAAAAATGTTTAATTCCTCACACTTAAAGCATTAAAATAGTTTTAAACACATACACCTAAATCAAGAATTCAATTCCGCACAGTCAAGTATAAGCTAGATATTAATTTTTTTAATTGAGTGGGAGGTTCTTCCAAAGCATAACAAGTTATCCACCCATTTCAGATCAAGTATGGAATAAAAGGGGGTAGAGATCAAGGCTCAAACCCAAGCTATCAAGGTAGAAGGAAAACTAAATTCCTTTGTAGACAGAAGGTATTGTCAATTAATCTGGTCGTAAGCCTTAGAGAGATCAAGTTTGATAAGCATACCAACCTTTTTTTTTCAAGCAATGAATTACCTCGTATGTTGTTACTATAACATCCATAAGTTTCCTACTTTCCACAAAGACAACCTATTTGGGAGATATTAAATCCTTGACGAGCAGTTAAGACAATTAATAATCACAAAGGAGATGATTTTGTAAATCACATTACAAAGGGATACAAGGCAGAAACCACTCAGGTCATTAGATCTACTAGTATTTGGAACTAAGGTAATAAAATTAGCATTGAGACCTAACGATACCTTCTTGGTTCAATGATAATATTTGACCAAGGCGTGAACATCATGACTAAGAAATGACCAACAAGCTTGGAAAAATCAGTGGTAAAGCCATTAGGACCCAATTTTTTTTTCTTTGGCATCTCCATCACCACCTCTCCCAATTCCTCATGAGTGACCTCTCGAGTCAAGGCTTCATTCTAGTTTGGAAGAAATAAAAAGGAAATATAAGTTTTTATTCAACACAAAAGGTTTTGAAAAACTAGATGTGCTATTAAATGCTCAAAGGTCTCCACTCATAAAGACCTAGTTAGGATATGAAGGAGAATCTAGTGAATCCAAGCTAGAGGATAAAAGGAAATTCACTTTTCTAAAAGATGTCAACGAATACAATGATAGTTTACATCAATATGAGAACATATATTTGAGCAACACTACAACATTGAATGAAAATATGGAAAGAAACACTACCAAAAAAGTACATAAGAGAAAAGGAATGGAAAATCAAATAATAAACTATCAGAGACCATACTTCTTCAGTTGACATGATTATCAAATTTCAAGATCGTTATATCCTCAAACGACATCCACTGCAAGGTACAAATAATTTTTCTATGGATATTGTTTCTGCTGTAAAAAATTTGGACATAAAGCCATAGATTGTAGAGCTTATGTCAAAAGAAATGATATGGGAAATTATAAGAGAAGTAAGGCTAATAATGGATTCAAAAACATCACAGAACAAACATGAATCTAGAAAAAAATGTAGTTTCCCCTCTCCTTGATATTACTGAATGTTGTTATTGTCACAATTTTTGGCACAAGTCATATGAATGTCAAAGTAAAGACAATAGATTATCATCTCAGAATAATTATAGAACAGATGGATGCATGCAATGGAGAAATAAGAAGGAAGAAAAGAAAATTAATAAGTGTGACCTAGTTCTGTATGCTCAATATCAAAATAATAAATGGTATGTTCCTACTCTAGACATATGATAGGAGATAAAATAAATTTTGTATCCTTGAATGAATATAAAACTGGAAATGTCAGATTCGGTAATAATGAAGCTTTGTTAATTTGAGTAATGGAAGAGGAAAAGCTCATGATGTACTGTTTGTAGATGCTCTAAAACATAACTTGTTGAGTGTAAGTAAGATATGCGACAAAGGTTGTGATGTTGTCTTTAGATATGAACACTGTGAAATCAGGTCAACAACTACTAGGAAGATTCTAGCTAAAGGAGTTCGAATAGAGAATCATGTATACATCTTGAAGGAAGAGAGTGAAGAATGCTACATCAGCAAACAAGATGAATTTTGGATATGGCATAGGAGATTGGGGCATATCAATGTTGATCACATCATCAAGATTAGTGAGAAGAGAGAAGTTAGAGATCTACCAACAATGAAGAAGCCTCAAATGGGAAAAAAAACAGGAACATCATTCAAAGTCAAAGAAAAAATATCAAGTAGTAAGCCTTTCCATCTAGTTCATATGGATTTGTGCGATCCTTCCAGAATAGAAGCACAAGGAGGAGAAAAATATTTTATGCTAAAAATTGACGACTATTCTAGATAGACATGGGTGGCATTTATTAGAAATAAGTTGGAAGCATTTGAGGAGTTAAAAATATTAAAGCCATTGGCAGAAAACTAAACAGGGTGAAAGATAGTGTATAAGGTCATATAAAGGAGGTGAATTTACTTCAGATGAGTTTGCAGACTTGTGTGATTAACTTGACATAAAATGACAGTATACTATTGAAGATACACCTCAACATAATAGAGTTACAGAGATACAAAACTGATATGTTCAACAAATGGACAGAGCCATGATGCAAGAAAGAAACATTCCTCAAACCTATTGGGAAAAATTAGTACATACAACAGTACATATCCTCAATAAGGCACATCTCATACCAACCTGTGATAAGACACCTTATGAACTACGACACTGTAAGCCAACTTCAATAAAACATTTTAAAGTATTTGGGAGCAGATGCTACATCAAAAATAATGATGAAAAACTAGGAAAGTTTGATGCTCGATCAGATGAGGGAATATTTTTCGAATATTCATCAAACATTAAGGGATACATATGCTATAATAAAATACTGCATAAAATTTTGGAATGTATATATGTAAAGTTTTACAAATAGATACTAGATAAGAACAAGAGTGTGCAAGTTTTATCAATCCTCTAGATCATCATCATCATGATAGTAAAGAAAATGAAATACAATATGAGGAATTAGAAAATACAGAGACTCATTCAAAATGTCCCTCATGACACACACATAAGAACCATCTCGAAATTCAAATCATTGAAGATAAAAGTGAAGGAGTACAAACAAGGAGGCAACTGGCAAAACAAACAGACCAAATTCATATTGCTATGTTGTCGCAGATTGAACCAAATAATTTTGATGAAGTGAGTAAAGAAAAATATTGGTTAGATGCTATGAATGAGGATTTAGACCAAATCGAAAAGAATAAGACTTAGGACCTAGCACCAAGACTAATCGGAAAGAATGTCATTGGCACAAAATGGGCATTCAAAAACAAGATGAATGGACATGGTCAAATTGTTAGAAACAAAGCTAGACTAGTGTGCAAGGGGTACTCACAAGTAGAAGGTCATGATTATGAAGAAACCTTTGCGCCAATTGTGAGATTGGAGGAAATCAATATGTTTTTGGCTTTTCCTTGTTACAATAATTTCAAAGTATACCAAATGGATGTGAACCTTGCTTTTCTAAACGAAAAACTTGAGGAAGAGGTCTATATGGAACAACCTGAAGAGTTTTTATTATCAGATAAACCTAACTATGCTTGCAGGTTAAAGAAGGCACTATATGGTCTTAAACAATCACCACCGGCATGGTACTCTAGACTAGACAAGTACCTTCAAAAACATGCATTCAATAGAGGAGGAGTTGATAGTACTCTATACATAAAGGCTGATGGCGATGAATTACTAAGTGTGGTTCTGTACATGGATGATATTACGTTTGACAACAATAAATATCAACTAGTAAAATGGTTTGTTGGAGAGATGAAGTCTGAGTTCGAGATGTCAATGATAAGAGAACTTATCTTTTATATAGGGCTGCAAATTCTACAAAATTCTAGAGGTATATTTATTTGTCAAGATAAATACCTAAAATATATGGTGAAATTTTTTTCAAATGGATGATTGTAAACATGTCTCAACCCCCATGGAAACTGGGTGCCACCTATGTGAAGATGATGAATCACCTGATGTTGATAAGAATATTTACAGATCTATGATAGGAAGCTTGCTATACGTAACAACTTATAGAGAAGATATAATGTTGGCAGTGATACTAGTGGCACAATATCAATCAACACCTAAACATAATCATCTTTTAGAAGTAAAGATGATATTCAGATACCTGAAAGGGACTATAGAGTATGGACTATGGTACCCAAAAGGGAAGGAATTTACATTGACAACATACACGGATGAAAACTGGGCTAGTTGTGTGGATGAAATAAAAAGTACAAGTGGTGTTGAATTATACTTAGGAGAGTCTCTGGTCGCATGGTTAAGCAAGAAAAAAACATAAGTTTCTCTATCTACAACAGAAGCCGAATACATAGCAGTTGTTGATTGTTGCACATAAGTGTTATGGATGAAACATACTTTGCAAGATATGAAGGTAAACTTCGAAGAACTTATATCTATTAAATGCAACAATACAAGTGCAATAAGAATGTCAAAAATTCATGTGGTTCATTTAAAGACTAAACATATCCCTATAAAGTACCACTTTCTCATAGATCAAGTGGCTGAGAAAAACGTGAAGATGGATTACATACCCACAAAAGAACAAATAGAAGATATATTTACAAATCTACTTGCCCATTTGAATATCTGAGAAACAAGTTAGGGATAGTTCTTGCAAATTATTTTCTCTAATGTGACTTCAAAAAGATAACCTAAAATGTTATAGAGAATATATAATTGAGTGCACGATCTAAGGGGGAGATCACAAGAGTAGGGAGGATTAAAGAAGAGGAACAAGAATCATATGATTATGTCAATAATTTGAAGCAGTCAAGAAGCAGTAAGAACATAGGACTGTCATCAAATTGTGAGATCAAGTCATCTTCCTCATGTCAAGAAAAGTAACTTCAATCAAGTTCATAATGAAAAATTTCATTGTTAGATGTAATTTTTTATGAAAATGTACATATCTTGTATATAAGCATGTAAGTAAATATTCTTAATGAACACAGTCATGTTAGAAATTTGCATATCTGGCCTAAACATGTTGAAGATGAGTCTCTCTCATTGAACCTTATATTGCCATCATCATAATTTTCTCAAAATACTTCAGTTTCTCATAAATCTAAGAATATATATATGATGTATCAATATATTTTATGAAACTCATGTATTCAGCTGACCTTTGATTTATGAACAAAGAAAAACTCATATTTCTTCAAACATATATATTTGAAAGAAAAAATAAATATGTTACCATCAAGCCTAGATGAGTAGACTGTATTCATATTTAAGTCGAGTTTCCAGAAGTCTACATCATGAAGCACCATGAGATTAACTTCTGAACCACACTATTTGCAAGTTTCATATGTAAAAATCTAGCTCAACAGATGATCAAGAACACATTTTTGCAAAGGATCATTTCATGCATAAATCCTTTTATTATTGCAAAGATCTGCTATTGAAGAAAATTATGAACATTTTTCTACAATCAGAAAGGAAACATGAGAATAAACTACATTGTTGCATCTTAATGTGTCATTAGGATCCGTCTAAATCCTTCAGCATTGTAGTATAAACACAAAGATTTGAATGCAATATTTTTTACCAAACCTCATGCATGCAAATGGTGAATACTTGAAGAAGTAAAATGGATTTATCATAAAAAGAAGAAATTTCTTGAAGTGCTTCAGCAACATAGTTGAAAAACATACATTTTGTTGTTCCAGTGAAAATCCACAATCTCGTAAGGATTTGAGGGTGGACCCAATTCATCAGGAACTCATCACTGTTCTAAAACAAAAAATTTGAACTCAAAGAGACATTTTATGGACAAGATCAAAAGTTTGAACCTATTTTAGTAAAGACTTTATTTGCAAAAGAAATTGAATCCTACGTAGAGGTCATTCTCCATACATACATGCTAAAGAAAATGGAATTCATCAGTCACATATCAAGAAACTACATCCATTTGAAGAAAATGAGGCTTTGCAATATCAAATACCCAAGGATAAAATTATATCAAATAAAAATGCTGAAGAATATAATTCATAAGAACGACATTCAAATCTATCGTATTACGGAATAAAAACAAAATATTTTCAAAACAGTCGAAAGAGGCATCACCAACTTTGAAAATTATATACATTGAGAAGTTGGTTCGGATCCACTCTGTGTGAGTTGTTCATAAGAGAAGACCAAGAGAGTAACCAAATAATTCGAGAATGGGGAGTCCAAAGAGGATATTGTGCTCAAAAGATCTCATATCTATAATGATAAGATACGAATGCTGACAAATAAAATAACGAAAGGTAGAATAACATCAATGTGTTCAGGAATATAATGATAACTATTCAAAAGTTGTCTGAAACGAAAATGGATGGCAGGAGACACAATTTCAAAAAAAGAATAATGACAACCTCAACGGACCTCGCCTAAGGCAGATGGCCACTTATAATATAACACATGAACTCTCTTGAAAAAATTATGTTTGAATATATAATGAGGGTTGTGTACCCTAATTCTACCTCCTAGTTTTCTTTTAACTTGAATGTCGAAGATGTTTTATTTCCATGTGAGAAAAGGGGAAACATAGAGGAAGGAATATTGCTTATTAGCTCTGACATAATGATTTCCTACAGTTATTCTATCTCGATAATTAGCCATTGGAGTAAATACATCTATTTGTTGGCTTGATTGGGCTTGACCCAGGTTCTATCTATACTGTGCACCAACAAAACCCTTTATCACTGGTCCTTTCGGCAACAACCTGCAAGAAAATCACAATCTCACCCGAAGTTACTATGGGTGGTTGTATAACCAGGTTTTTGCAGCCTTGAGGGACTACGTGATGTGGTATTTTTATGTTTTCTTATGCTTACAATTCATACATTACTTTGCCACATTCAATTAATCATAAAAACCTATCATATAACATCACAAACTAACATTGTGTTGTCATAACATGCAACTACTTCGCAACAACATATATTAAGAAAATAGGTACAAAAAACACATAAGAACACATAATATAATCCCAAAACTGCTTATTTATTATGAAGGATCCTTGATTACAATCATCTCTTCGACCTGTACACACAACTGCAGGTAGTTTGTGCAATAAGCTGCAGAGTCAGCCAAGATATTTGCGTATTCTGCTGCAGAGCCATCCCTTCGCTACGAAATACATATCACAACTAGCCCTTAACCATCTATCATATCATCCATGAATTGTGTGTTCTAAACATAGCGTTACATCCCTTTATATAGTATTACATAGACAAAATACCATGTTCCAAATACCATGGGCTCCACAAAACAAGCAAATATACCCCGAAACCCGTTACAAAGAGGAGGGGCTTCGAACCACTTCAAAGCCCCTATGATACCGCGTGGTATATCCAAAATGCTTTGTTGTGTAGTATACTTCACGTTCCGCTCCTCAAAATGCAGAGTCTTAGCAAAAATCTAGGTAAACTTGGGATGCACCAAACAGGCCCCCAACAATCACATGTGACTCGTTCTGAGTCACTCGGCTGCTTTTCCTCTAATTTTTGCTCCGATGCTGTTGTACGCGACGTTGTACTACTGCAGTATCTCTTCTTCCTTCTTGTCTTCTCTGTGCACTTCTTCTAGTAGTGCCTCTGTGATTGGTCCTACGGTCTTCTTTGTTGTCTGCTCCTAGGATGGTTTCTTCCGTGGATATCTCCATTGTGTGAGGGGTGATGCTTCTAGTGATGGTGAAACTGCGGGTGTTGTGGCTTCCATAATCCCTTCTATTCCCTTCTCTTCAAATATGAAATTGAGATCTTCAGTTTTCATACAGTAGCACAACTTCTGCAACTTCTCAATACTTAGCAATTTTTGGTCTTTCAGACAACAAAGTGCAAAAATCTTGGCGGGTGTTGGGCACCATATTTGTATAATTTTCTCTCCCATTTTATCCCATCTTTCTATCTATTTATACCATTGTTGTTCTTAAATGCATGAGGTAAACCCCTTTATTTTATCTTTCATGGGATATTTGATTAATAAAGTAATTGTCATGGAGGTTTTACCTTTTTTCAATATTAACTCTGATATTTCTACAGATTCAGCCAAAGTGGGAAAGTTACAGCTGTGAGTCGTGGAACAGCCCATAATTTCAATCACTACCTTCATTTGCTGTTATAGCGTAACAGACTCTGTTTCACACCAGTGTTATTTCAGGCGTTTTTATGGTTTCTTTCTGGGCAACTAGGTTGCCGTCGTAACAAAGTATATTTTTGTAAATATTGAGTTGCTGAAGGGAATCGAGGATTTCCAAAAAATTTGTATAAAGAGGGCCTGTGGGCTGTGAATCGGGGTTAAGCCTAATTACATACATATTTTGTAACAGTATATTCTGCCATTAATTGAATGCACATCATCTTGCTATTTCACCTGTAATTTGTGAGTTTACCACAACCCTGATCAGAGAGTTGGGCCCACTCTTCTGATCAGGCGTTGTGTTTTCCTTTCTTTTTATTGTTTCCATGTTTTAGTTTGATTTCATTACTGGTGTTACATCATAATCTTTCAATTTCCGTGAATGTCTTTTTAATTCTGCAATTTATTTTAATTGTTGTTACAATAGTTTGTGTGTTATGGATTTAAGTCTGTGATCTACAATAGGTCATGTGATTGCTCCTGCATATACTGTGCCGTTAGTCTTGCAATAACCAAATGCACCCAGATTAATAATTAATGTGGGAAAGGGTTTGAATATTCATTCACATTTGGACACCAACATTTTGGCGCTGTTGCCAGGGAAGGCTAACAGGTGCAAGAACAAGATCTGCAATTGATCTAAGGGTCAATCTCTTGTCTTGGGGAGGGAATTTATTTCCCTACCTCAAGTCCTGAGCGTAGTGCTTTATGTTTTATTTCCTTCTTTTTATTATTTTTCTTCAGAACTGATCTCTCATCTTGGGGAGGGCATCTGTTACCCTGCTCCAAGCCCTGAGCGTAGCATGATGTTTTTCTTTTGCTTTGTTTTTCATTAAAATTGATCCCTCGTCTTGGGGAGGGTATTTTGCTACCCGGTCCTAAGTCTTGGACATAGTTTCCAGCTTTCTGTTTTGTTCGATCCTTTTCTAAAGGGCCAACTTCTCGTCCTGAGGAGGGTATTTGATTACCCTACTTCAGGTCCTGAACTTCGATTTTTCTTTTCTTTTGGTATATTGTCTGTTTAAACCTACTCTCTCGTCCCGGGGAGGAAGCTATTCGTCCTGCTCTGGGATGAACTCTCTTCACAATTTGTATGAACAAGGATCTGAATAAGAGGGGCAGAGGAAGACCCCCAAAGAAAGGAAAGGATATGGGAAGGAAGACATATATTCAGGAGATCATTGAAAAATCTAGATCTGAGGCATCATCCCGTGTTGCTGTCAGGGTAAGAGTTTAGACGAAGTCCAAAGGGCAGTCTGTGGAGAAACCAGTGCCATCCACGGTACCAGAAGGTATTCTTTCGACGATGGAAGATTTAATAAACAAGGTATCGGTGGGAGAAACATCCTTACCATCAGCAGAAGGGGAAGAAATAGAAAGTAGAGGATCAAAATAACTGAGCAATTATTATTGGGAAGGAGAACCCCCAAAAGGGTTTTCATCTCCACGAGACCAAGGAAGTGGTATAAAACCTTCTGCAGTCGAATTAAGAAATTCCAATTTGGAGAGAGAATTCTTGAAGGATTTTGAGTTGCCAAGGGACCAGCGAAGTGCGGTGAAACCTCCTACAGTTGAATCACTCCAAGTACCAGCTGCAGAACCAGTCGAAATTCCAAGTGAGTATTAGAGGGTATTTATGGCACCTGTAAGTTCCTCTATTGATTTTCCGATCAGAAATGTTACAGGCGATGCACTGATGAGACCCATCCCTTTAACAACTCTACCTAGTTTCCATGGGCTTTCTTCTGAAGACCTTGATACATTCCTCTTCGAATTTGACATTGTTTATCGAGGATACGATTATATTTCTGATGCTCAGAAATTGAAAATACTTCCTGTTACCCTGAAGGGGACAACCCTGAGATGGTTCATGGGTTTAGAAGGGAGCACGATTACCTCATGGGAAGGGATGAAAGAAGCCTTCTTAGAAAAATACCAAGATTACTGTAAATCTCGTGACATTAAGGAGGAAATCTTTAAGTTTGCACTGAAAGAGGAAGAAAACATGGAGGACTATGTGAAATGATTCAAGTACATATTGCAGAGGTCTGGCCATAATGACCTAGACAGGGACATTCTGAAGATCATTCTTCTCCGAGCACTTAGGGAAGACTCGTTGCAACTTTTGAACATAGTAGGAAAAGGGGATATTTCGAAAAAAGACTTCGACACTATCTGTGACTATTGCATTAAGTGTTCACGGGGGGCTGCAAGGAGTGGACAAGAAATTCCGTCATCAAAGACTTTCGGTGGAGGGGTTACAAAGGCAGAAATTGGAAACCTACTGGACAACCTAAGGATTGATATCCTAAGCACATTATCCGCCCAGATGGACACTCTGCAAGAAAAACAGAAACAAATGGAGTTGGAAAAGACTATGGCTATATTCTGCCCACAGTGCAGAAAGAAGCATCCTTTGAAGGAATGCCCGTTAAAGATAGTGGAAGCCTGTGCAATCTGTGAATAGATTCATGTGACCAGCTCGTGTCCTTCTTTGCCTGGACTAAAGGCAGTTTTTCAAGGGGCAAGTGAAGAAAGCGTGGTAGACCAGCTGTACTTCATGGGGCAAAAGAAGCCATGGCAACCTCGACCACCAGCTATGAATCCAGGTATGTTTCAGGACCCATCTTAGTATTTTAATAATTTTAATATGGGTCCCCAATCTGCACCTTTTTCAGCTATGTGGTCTCAATATCAGTATCCACCTTGGCAACAATGGGTTCCCCAGGCCAGTACGAATCATTCATGGAATCAGAACTGGCGTGGACCTTGTCCTACCGGTCAGTTTCCTCAGTCTATGCCGCAACAACAGCTTCAGTGTCCCTCCAATGTACTTCCAGGAAACCCAGCCATTAGACCTCAGCTTCCTATCCAGCGTAACCCAAATCCTAATAATAAAGGGGTCCAACAAACAGACACTCTTGACCTTCCATCTTACAGCATTTCTACCGCTGGACTTAATGAGATAAACTTACGATCTGGGCGGGTAGGAAATGCACTTACTTCACCTATTATTATAGAACAGATTGATAGTGAAGATACAGAACCAGAACGGAGGATAGTTGGGGACAAATTAGACTAAAACATAATGAACCAGACACCTCCCCAATCTGTTCCTAATCAAGGTCATTCAACTTCTCCTCCATATCCTGAAAGACTGACCTTGAATAAACTGAATTCTTAAGAAGAGTTTGATTTCCTAGGGGAACTACAAAATATTTTTGTTAAAATACCCCTGCTATAAGCTATGAGGGATGTACCTATATATGCAAAAACCCTTAAAGAGTACTGCTCTAAGAAACTAGGGAAGAAACCTAAGGATCCATTAACCATTCATGTGATGGGAAGATTATCCAACATTATGTTAGGAAAGATCATGCCTGTAAAATATAGAGACCCAGGAAACCCGATTCTGACAGTACAGATCAATGGGGTTGAAATCCCAAACGTATTGGTAGATTTGGGAGCCGCCATCAACATTATCACCTATGAAACAATGAACACATTAGGTCTTGGAAACATTAAACCAACCCCTACTATCCTGGAGCTAGCAGATAGGTCTACAATTAAACCAGTAGGGAAATTGGAGGATGTGATTATTTCAGTAGATTCATGGCATTACCCTGTGGACCTCCTTGTATTACAGAGTCTATCTTCAGTTGGTGGTCACCCATTGATCTTGGGAAGACCTTGGCTCGCAATTGCAGATGCCTACATAGGGTGCCGATCTCGGCGTATGATCATATCAAATGGGACAATTACAAAGAATCTTACTTTTTATCCTCCTGCCGAACCTGGCCCATCTGAAAAATTATTAACCAGTCAGAAACCTCTACCTGTAGAAGAGCCTGAACTTGAAAATGAATATGTTAGACCAGTCCTCACTATTGGGCAAGCCCTTCAATTCAAAACAGAAACCAAGGACGATGCCATTAATGCTTTTATTAATGATTCTAGTTCTGTTTCCGATTCAACTCGACAGATTCTATAATCTGCCATGAGCTGTGAAACGTAGGAAAACATTGAACCAGAAGATGACATTGAAGACATTCCTATAACTCACCCCATGATATTATTTCAATTGAGATTGAACTGGGGATAACACTTAATATCAACCCAAACCTGTCAGAATCTCAGACAAAACAACTTTTGAAAGTCCTTCAAGATCGTCAGGAAGCTTTTGCCTGGGATTATACCAACATGAAGGGGATCCGTGCTAACTTATGTACTCATCATATTTATATTAAGGAAGATTTCCGCCCTGTAAAACAGCCCCAACGAAGAATGAACCCTGCTCTCAAAAGCATTGTCAAGGAAGAATTACAAAAATTATTGGATGTAGGATTCATTTACCACATCTCAGATAGCCAATGGGTATCTCCGCTAGTTATTGTTCCCAAAAAGAGTGGTAGATGGCAGATCTGTGTAAATTAAAGGGAACTAAATAAGGCAACGCAAAAATACCATTTCCCTTTGCCATTCATTGACCAAGTCCTAGATACTTTGGCTGGGAAGAAGTTATTTTCCTTCCTAGACGGATTCAGTGAATATAACCAGATCCAGATAGCCCCGGAAGACCAGGATAAAACAACTTTCACATGCCCATGGGGAACCTTTGCATATAGGGTCCTCCCATTTGGCCTGTGTAATGCTCCTGCTACCTTCCAGAGGGAAATCTTGGGAATCTTTTCTGATTTGGTCGATGATAGTGTTGAAATCTATATGGATGATTTTACTCCATATGGAAACTCATTTGAGGAAGGATTGGAAAATCTGGAGAAAGTACTCAAAAGATGTAAGCAAACCCATGTATCTCTGAGTACAGTCAAATGCCATATGGCGAGAGAAGGAGGAGTAGTATTGGGACATTTTCTCTTAGCTGCTGGAACTCAAGTTGATCCGGCTAAAGTAGAGGTAATATTACACTTTCCGGTACCCAAAACACCCACATAGGTATGTAGTTTTATTGGTTGTGCTGGTTATTATAGATGCTTTATAGAAAATTTTGCTAAAATAGCACATCCACTTTTTCAACTGCTAACAAAAGATGCATAATTTTTGTGGATTGAAGACTGTGAGACAACTTTCATGAAAATTAAAGCGCTGGTTTGCACGACTCCAATCCTCCAAGAACCTGATTGGGCATTACCATTTCACATACATATCAATGCTTCTCAGATAGCAGTAGGTGATGCTTTAGGACAACAGGTAGACAAAACACCATATGCAATTTACTATGCTAGCAAGAATTTAATTCCTGCTGAACTAAATTACACGATGACAGAAAAATAATTCCTGGATGTCATTTATGCTGTCAATAAGTTCCGACACTACATTAACAGGTATTCTACTGTTTTCCATACTGATCATGCAACAATCAGGGATTTGATGAATAAACCTATTACTCCTGGCCATGTTACAAGATGGTTTCTATTGCTTCAAGAATTTGATATCACAATAGTAGATAAACCGGGAAAAGATAACATAGTTGCTGATTTCCTATCTAGAATGGATAACAATGGTGAATGCACACCTATAGAGGATAGTTTTCCCGATGAACGTCTTTTTGCAGTTTCTACTAAACCTCTGTGGTATGCAGATATTGCTAACTATCTTGCTACAGGGAAAGTTCCTCCTCATTTGTCATACAGGGAACAATGGAAAATTATTCATCACAGTGCCCGATATTCTTGGATGGCAGGATACCTTTTTCATAAAGGAGCGGATAAGAAGATTCAGCGCTATGTGTCTGAGGATGATATTTATGAGGTATTGAAAGTTGCCCATGATGGCCCTTATGGAGGGCATTTTGCAGAAAAAAGAACAGGGCATAAGGTGCTACAAATGGGATATTACTGGCTTTCTATCTTTCGCGATGCACATAATTATGTCAGGGGGTGTGATAGTTGCCAATGAATGGGGCAGCCCGGTCGAGCTGATGAAATGCCTTTGCAGGCACAGGTAGTCCTCGAGCCTTTTGAGAAATGGGCTATTGACTTCGTTGGACCCTTTAACCCACCCTCCCATCACAAAGTCCATATCTTGGTCTATGCTGATTACGTGACTAAGTGGGTAGAAGCCAAGGCTGTTGCGAAAGAAACAGAGCAGGTGGTCTCAAATTTTCTATTTGAAGAAATTTTTTCTCGTTATGGCACTCCAAGAGAGATTGTTTCAGATGGAGGAGCACAACTCACATCAAACATGATAGAAAAGCTTATGCAGAAATATGGGGTCAACCACAGGGTGGCATCTCCATACCACCGCCAGGAAAATGGACAAGTGGAAAGCACGAACAAGACATTGGAAAATATCTTGACAAAAACTGTGGCATACCATCGTCGGGATTGGGCTTAGAAGCTCCCTGAAGCTCTCTGGGTGTACGGAACAACATGGCGGAATAAAATTGGGTTTTCCCCATTCGAGTTGGTTTATGAGAAATCCCCGTTGTTTCCAATAGAATTTGAAATTAGTACGCTCAGAACAACTCTTGAAGTTGGTTTGGATATTTCAGATGCCCAGAAATACCGACTGGCCCAGCTCAATGAACTAGATGAAATCTGTTCAATGGTTGTCCAAAGAACTACTGCTATTCAGCAGCAAAGAATGAAATGGCACGATAAGTTTATTAAGAACAAGGTGTTTCAGAGTGGAGATTGGGCACTACTCTATGACTCCCGCTTCAAGGATTTTAAAGGGAAGGTTTTCACTCACTGGATGGGACCTTACGAGGTGGATGTTGTATTTGATAATGGAACAGTCAGGCTAGTCACAATTGATGATACACGTGCTTCATTTATAGTCAATGGACATCGCCTGAGATTATACCACCGCCTGGCCTTTAAGGATGCTTTTGTCAAACACCTCTCTGAGAAATCTAGTTTGAAGATTATCAACGCGGAGAACTCTTCCTCTGCATCCTTTCCTTAAAAAAAAAAAAAAAAAAAATTAAAAAAATAAATAAATCAAAAAAATAAAACTTAATATATATATATATATATCTATATATAGATATATATATATATATATATATATATATATATATATATATATAAGAATAAAAGAATTATATTGTTTATCTTGTTGTCTTTTTGCGGGAGTTACTACTAAGGAGTAAAAAATTCAAAGAAAAATTTTAAGTATCGGTTGTTGCTACTCATGAATTAACAGTACTCCGATGCTACTACTACAATGTTGTTCCTCTAGATGTATTTATAGATGTTGTTACTCGCACTATTTGTTACTCAGTTCTTGTTACACTAGATCTTGTTACTCGCAACGGTATTGCTCGGATGCGCACCTCGCCTTTGTTACTCCGGATGCTATTACTCGCCTTTAACATTACTCCGAATCTTGCTACTCGCCTCTTTGTGCCTCCGGATCTTGTTACTCCAGATGTTGTTACTCGTACTGCTGTTACTCCCTCTGTATCATTCCTGCGTCATCCTCCTACCAACCGTCACTTCGTCCAGGTAGGCCGCTAGGTACGCCTCCACGTGAATTTTACCGATTTAATTAAATATCCCATGTGAAGACTTTAATGCCATGGACAAAAAAAATATAAGTTGGGGGGGTGCCGTCAAAGTTCAAGGATGGCGTAATAATGACCTCATAAATCATTGTGACAGTCTGTGTGTGGTACACCTTATGATCCCTATCAACATTTTGTATAATCATTCAATACGTATTGGGATCCGTAATATGTCTTTTCCACTCCATACGAAATAATTATTATTTTTATTCATTACATTTACCATATTCTTCTATGATTTTTCTCAGTTTCCGAGAATTACCATCCGTATTTACCATTACCACCTTTCATTTTCACCATGTTGTTCTTTCGAATTTGGTATCCACCATTTCTCCCAACGGTCTGCTGTTCCAAGAAGTGTTGCTACAAGTCCCCACAGTATGGGTGGGCTGGCTGTGCGGCATGAGCCTGAAAAAACCGCTTCAGTCCACAACAATCTAGAGGTATGGAAAATCTTTGTCAATGCAGGGTGGGATACCTACTTCAATAGATTATAGGGTTTGAAAGGGGAATTACAATGGAGTTTGAACTTAATTTAGACGAGAATTACTCGCGGGTCAGAGGACTGGAAGTTCTTGTCATAGAAGAGGTAATTTCTTGTCAATAGGGGCAGCAATGGTTTGCTCAGAGAGTTTCTCTCCCAGAATTTCCCGAATTATTCTTACATGCAGGGGAAAGTGTCGTTCAAATGGGTAGAGGATATGAGCATAAGACTATGTCGTATCCTTGGAACGAAGTCATAGTTTTTGTAATAAAATACATAACGTGCGAAGGCCGAGCCACAACTTTGTTTAAGTATCATTTTAAAATTCTAACGCACCTTTGATTTCCACAGGCTCAGGTGCATGCCTTAAATATGCCCTTCTTCCTATTGAAACAGTTGCAGCACATGGCACAGTCTGCTCTGCGTTCACGCCAGATGCCGACAGTGCTCTCCAACCATGGATTAGTATGTTTATTGGTCATGCATGCAATAAACAAGCTTCGGGTCTCCTGGACATAACTCTGTGGATCCTCAGAAGAAGAGATAGCAGTCGTTATTGCTACTAGAGAAGAGGAACTAGTCTCTCCAACTGGTTTGACAGAAGAAGAACATTTAGAAGGAATTGATCAAGAGGAACCCAAAGAAATGGAAATGGAGGTTGATAAGGAGGAACCCGAAGAAGTGGAAATGGAGGTTGATCAGGAAGAACCTGAAGAAATGAGAATGGAGGAGATAATTGGCGACACATCCGAGGCTGTCACACAAGAAACAACCTCACCTAAGGAGCCCACAGATGAAGGAATTATGGATATCATGCAGGAAGTCAAGACTGTCATAAAATCGTCGACTTTTGTTAATGAAGAACAGGGGGGTGAAATGGCAGACAGAGGAATGGAAAGTGATGTTGTTTTTCAAGAAACAACATCACCTACCCAAGCAAATATGGACGTTGAAATAAATGGGGATGCTACACAAGAACCACCCCCGATTCGGCTAGAACATGAGTCAGCCTGTGAAATCAATGCTGTCCCTCAAGGACTAGTATCGACTATGGAAAAAGAAGAAATTCACGAGGAACAGTAAGGTAGAGAATGAATAAACCAGGAGGTCGATATTGTCACACAAGAACCAATATCAACCCTAGAAGAAGAAATGATGAACAAAGAGCGAGAGGATAAAAGGGAAACAAGCTTTGGAATCGATGTTGCCCCACAAGAACCAGCATCAACCCCGACTGAGGTAGTAATGCATGAATCTCTGGCTCAAGCCAGAAATGAGGATGATGAGTCTGTGCCCCGTTCTCCATTCCAGTCCATGATGCCTAGAGGAGCGAGGGGATTCCGCTCGCCTAAAAATTTAATGGAAGAAGTAGATGTTCCACCAATTCTTAAACTTGTTGACACAGCCATGATCGGCCCAGTCACTACTGAATCTCTGTTGGAGCACTTAGAGGCTCGCAAAGAAGATAGGATTCCTATGGAAACACCAGAACATAGAGTGGTCGATGGAAATGTTGACCAGACGACAGGAGTCCTTGAAGGGAATACAAAGGAAGAAGCCCCTGAGCCCAGTCATAAAGGCTTAATAGAAGAACTGACTGAGAATAATGGTAGCATTCCGCCACCCCCAAGCCTGTTATAGGCACTGAAACTAAATTTATTGTCAAACAGGAATGGATTGAACAATGTGAGAAAATAAGGCTACCTCTCAAGAAGAGGTATCAGTTGCAGTTTAGTGAAACCATGAGACTGAAAAGGGAGGTTTGGGATTTGAAAAGGCAAGTTCTCGGCTGAAAAAAAAGGTAAAAATCTATAGATGGAAGGCAGTAAAGCCAAAAATAGAGGTCTCCTCTGCAGCCACCCAGACTGGCCCGATCGAAGAGTTGTTTGAAGGTTGAGAATTTTTATTGGCCGCTGAGATCTAGAAGTGGTATTCTGCTGCGAGTGACCATAAGAAAGAAATAGTTCGAGTTCGAGAACAGGCTGCCAGATTTTTCAAAGGATACATAGATCAGTTATATAAAGTGTGGCTAAAACAAGCTAAAGATAAGGCCAGGATACAAGAATTGGAAGAACAAGTGTAGCTGCTGCAAGCAAATAAGGAGAAGATGTTCTCCCTGGCACAACAGGTAATGGCCTGTAGACCTCCTGCACATGGCTATGCCTTATTCCTTCACAAACAATTTCTTTTCTTTTGTCTTGAAAGTATATATAAGGAGATTTGGTACGAAATTGAGGACCCCATTCAATTTCTCCATATTCTAAAAATTCATGATATCATAGGACAACACTTAATGTGCGAGCTCTACATGCATGGTTATTTCTTGAGGCATGATCAGTCCTTTAACCCTGTTCCATTCATGGGGGCCATTCATTTAAGAGCTTTTACTTCTTATACCATCAATCAGATTAAGTGGAGAAAGGCCTGGGATACATTTGAAGAAAATCAAATCGGAAGGTCGTTAATGATGAGGAAGGAGCATGGTTAGTCCTCAAACATTTATAACAAGAATTACACATTTCTACAGATTGAGGGCCATAGAGAACACATGTTGGCAACCCAGAAATGGTGTGCTAACCTATGTGTCGAACATATTACGATGTTCCGTAAAGAAGCGCTGGACATTTGTCAGAAAAGTTGGATGTTGTCATCCTCAACCATCAAAGGACAAGAACCATTTGGGGCACCTAAATTTGCATGGGCTCTAGAAAGGATGCCATGTTTCGTATCATGCATTCACACCTGTGGGGTCATATGGATGGGACTGAGGTTTCAATTTCCCCTTATCTAGTTGCCAGCCAAGCGATCTACTCCTGCATACAATGTTGATCCAGATTGGTGAAAGGATGTTGTTTTGACATAAGGATATAAACCACCAGGGACGGATATGGTTGAAGAATATGATCTCACACAGCTTCATGCCAGTCACAGTTAGTCCAATCCAGATCTGAGGAGATGACAAGCTGCATGAGGACATGCAGATAGACTAGTTGGGGGGAGATGTTGGGCACTGGATTTGCATACTTTTCTCTCCCATTTTATCCCATATTTCTATCTCTTTGTACCATTGTTGTTCTTAAATGCATGAGGTAAACCCATTTATTTTATCTTTCATGGGATATTTGATTAATAAAGTAATTTTCATGGAGGTTTTACCTTTTTTCAATATTAACTCTGATGTTTCTACAGATTCGACCAAAGCGAGAAAGTTACAGCCGAGATTCGTGGAACAACCCATAATTTCCAGCGCTACCTTCATTTGTTGTTACAACGTAACATACTTTGTTTCACACTAGCGTCATTTCAGGCCTTTTTATGGTTTCTTTCTAGGCAACTAGGTTGTTGTTGTAACAAAGTATATTTTTTAAATATTGAGTTGCTGAAGGGAATCGAGGATTTCCAGAAAATTTGTATAAATAGGGCTTGCGGGTTGTGAATCGGGGTTAAGCCCAATTACATACATATTTTGTAACAGTATATTCTGCCCTTAATTTAATGCACAACATATTTTTGTTTTTCCTATAATTCGTGAGTTTACCGCAGCCCTGATCAGAGAGTTGGGCCCACTCTTCTGATCAAGCACTGCATTTTCCTTTCTTTTTATTGTTTCCATGTTTTAGTTGATTTCATTACTGTTGTTACAGTGTAATATTTCAATTGCTGTGAATGTATTTTTAATTCTGCAATTTATTTTAATTGTTGTTACAGTAGTCTTTGTGCTATGGATTTAAGCCTGTGATCTACAGCAAGTCATGTGATTGCTCCTGCATATATTGTGTCGTTAGTCTTGAAATAAATAACATCCGGATTGATAATTAATGTGGGAAAGGGTTTGAATATTCATTCACACTTGGACACCAATAGTGGGACACAACTTTTTATAGTGCTCTTGATCTTCTAACCTCATCATTGGCTTAGGTCTTGTTCAGATTGTGTACATTAACTTCATATCTACCCCTAGATCTTTGCTAACATGTCTCCATAAAGCATTTTTTTGCTCTCCCAAAGGCAAGTTTCCCCTTTAACGGTCATATTTTTATGGCAAACTCCGACACGTTCATATTACAATGCACAACCCTTCATACTTCGCAACTTATTCAAACTTTGACATAATCTAGGTTGTAGCGATGTATCTTCCCATGTCGAAGCTCTTTCTGTAGCGTAGTTTACAGTCCAGTGCCCACTTTCTACTACAGGTGGCACTAAGACATTCCTCCTTTGTTTTCTTCAGAGTGAAGCTGTAGGGGCAGGGTCGTCCCTATACAACTTCAACCTATTTCCATTTACCCTTCCTTGAATCAAATCTCCATTCAACTTCGCCAATTTAATTGCATCTCCATCCATAATATTCTTTATAATATATGGGCCCAACCAATGTGTTTAGAATTTTCTTGGAAATTTTACAAACTTACTTTCATAGAGGAGAACAAGGTCTCCTACCTTGAACTTCTTATGTTTGATATTTCTGTCATGCCAAGCGTTCTCTCTTGATTTATTCACCTGTTGATGGAATCCTACTATAAATATGTCTTCTTCCAAAGAAACCAACTGTGACATTCTTTCCTCTATTGTATCTGTTGTTTCGAAGTCTGCTTAGTACAGTAAGGTGAAAATTCTCAAGTTGGGCACAATGTACACCATGGGAATCACATATTCTCTCCCATACACCAACCTGAAAGGTGTCTTTCCTTTCAAATTCTTACATGTGGTCCTATAATCCCATAACACAGCTGGAATTCTGAGGTCCCAGTCATCTCTATTCACATTGCATACTTTGGTGAGTGCATTATCCAAAATATTATAAAATGTCTCCACTATTATGTTTTCCTGAGGGTGATAAGGAGCACTCTTCTAATGATATGCTTGGAACTCTTCATTCAATGCTTCAATAGTCTTATTCAAGAAGTGTGAGCCTTGGTCACTCATCAAGATCTTCGGGCACCCAAATCTAGACAATATGTATTCAAAAATAAACTTCGCTACAGTTTCTGTGCTGGAGTCTCTGATTGGTTGTGCCTATGCCCATCTTGTCAGATAATTAGTCATAGTAATTATGTACCTCGCACTAGTATTTTTCCCAGGTGGATAGATGGGTCCAACAAAATCAATAGCCCATTTATCAAAATCCTGCAATGTAACTTGTGGTACTAATGTAATCTCATCCCTTCTAGAAGGCTTAACTATTCTTTCACACACATCACATGCTCTACAATCCTCCTTTGCATCCTTATGTAGTGTAGGCCACCACAATCATGCTTTCAAAATATCATGTGAAGTAGCTTTTCCTGCATAATGTCCACCAATTATCACTCCATGAGCTTATGCTAGAATCATCGATCTTTCATGTTTAGGAACATATTTGCGAAATATCTCATCTAGTCCCATCTTATATAATTTTCCTGCTATCAATGAAAATTCAGTTGCCTTCATGACCAATTATTTCTTCTGTTGCGTCGTATATTCTAAAGGAGCCATCCCTGTGGTAAAAAACTGAATGATATCTGCAAAGTGATCATCTTCCACTCTTATTGAAAATAATTGTGCATAAGGGAGATTATCTTCTATTCTGCTTGGTTCTTCCCTTGTTTCCAATATTGATAGATGGTCAGGTCCTGCCTTTATCCTTCTTGGTTTAACAAAGACTTCAAAGTCATATTCAAATAACAATAACCATATGAAAATATTCCCTCCTAGGACATACTTATTAACCAAAAATTTTAATGCAGAATGATCTGTAAACATCTTAAAATGTGATCCCAAAAAATAATGTATGAACTTCTACTGATCATAAACCATAGCTAGATCTTCTCTTTCTGTAGTGGTGTAATTCTTCTCAGCTTTAGATAAATTCCTACTTGCAAAATCTATAGGATCATCAGTATCTCCTTCACCAAGTTGTGCCAGTACCAATCCCAAAGCTATACAAGAGGAATCCACCACATGCACAAGAAATTCCTTATTCCAATCGGGGAGAAAACTAGAATCGGCGTAGTTACCATCTTCTCCTTTAATATGTCAAGGCTCTTTTGGCATTCTTCATCCCATTGAAAAGTTACATCCTTCTTCAGCAATTTCTTTGTGGGCGTAGTGATATGTGCATATCCCTTAATGAAATTTCTATAATACCCTGTATGTCTATTGTCCATGCTATATGTCCTAACGTATTGCGCAACTATCTTACTATCTTAGGTGGATCCAAGTTTGCATTGAAAACAATCTTAGCGAAGTCCCACCATGCAATATTCCTATTTAATAGGAAAAGCAACAATATTGAACACAATAATGGGAATAACAATGAAAATCATTGTACAAATACATGAGACCAATATGGAGCCATTATATTATGAGTATGAACAACAAATCAATACAAAATAGTGAGGCACAAATCATATGATATGAGCAAACAAACCTCCCATAAACAATCACTAGAAAAGTGAGATGTTTCTACTACAAAAAATGTCGAAGAGTTGCTACAGCGCAGTCATACCGAGCATAAATATAGCTAGAGATCATACAATGATATAAAAATACTGATATATGCCTCAAGGGATGATAGACACAAATATCAAGGCTCTATATCACCTTTCCAAGACAACCAAAGAGGGTTTCTGGAAATACACCAAAAATACAATGGTTAACTGCAACCCTAGGGCTGAAGGTTCACTACAACAAAATAAATGGGAAGATATGGCTGAAGATGATGTAGAATTATGTGGCTCTCCTCCAATAGACTCTCCGGATAGAAGGTTGTCCGAGTCCTTTGAAGAAATCATTCCCTAGATAATGCACTAAAACCACCCCTGCAACTCCTCCCTATAATAACAAAGATCGAGGAAATTTCGAAGAAGCTGGTTGTATGTTGTAGGGGATAACAAAAACAGCGGCGTGGTGCCAAATATAGAAATAATTCTCAAGGGTCTTCCTTGCGGCATCCCAATTGAAGGAAACCTTCCTCCACGAAAAGCTTAGCTCGATATGTTAACCCAAAAGGCCTCCTCACTTTGTTAAACCACCTCAACTCGGCACAACTCTAAACATAAAGTACGTTGTAGAAGAAATCAAGTTGTAGCTTGACTGATGCGGAATGTGGAAATAATGCTCAAGAACTTATCCACAAGTGGGCATGATGCGGATTTTTTATGCGGGGAACGCAACATAATACACATATAGCCATAGATACAGAGATTCAGTGGAAATAACGATTCATTTTATTAATAAAATAAATGACTGAAATAAATAGCTAGGGCGCTGGTAGGCGTATCTCTGAGAATAGATGTGGTGGCTACATGCCTTTGAATTGTGTTACAATGATACATAGTGGAAATGAGCGAGCAAAGGCACTGGTAGCGCTTATCTCTAAAAAGAGATGTGATGGCTACGGAGCCTCCCCCCTTTGTGTTACAATACATACATGATGGGAATAAATGAGCTAAGTGCGGCAGCGCTTTATCTCTAAGAAGAGATGTGTCATTTCGGCCCACGACTATGTTACAATGAGGCTCAAAGGCCTATTTATTGTTGAGAAACAATGTAAAACCAAAACGTTCAAAAACCTAACCCTAGGAGATGAAGCGCCAAAACTCTGGACCCTGTTTGGGTAAGTTGGTGTTTCAACTTCTCGGGGACGTAACTTTGGCATCCGATCTTCGTTTGATGTGCTCAAGAGCTCGTTATAAATATCTATCCGAGGACTACAAATTTTGAGTGAGCAGCATGATATACCCATGTTGTTCCCCGTTTTCCCAAAAAGCGTCGTTTAGGGCCTCAAAATGGCTTCGGAAGTTCAGGACCCAAAAAACTGCTATAAATAGTAAGTTGTGCTGAAACTTACAAACTGAAATAACTGATGGTGGGGGTTCAAATGGACTCGGTGGGTGGCCACCAATATCCACCTGAATCATTAAGTCCCCAAAACGGCTCCGGGAGTGCAGGACCCGAAAAATTGCTAAAAATAGTAAGTTGTGCTGAAGCTGAAAAACTGAAGGAAATGATGCTGCGGGTCCAAATGGAATAGGTGGGTGGCCACCGATATCCACCTAGATCAGGGCACTCGAATTCCCCCGAGGATGAAGATGGGATTCCCGCTCGGGAACACCCTTGTGCTAAACAACACTGCAGTCTTCGCTAAATAGCCGAAGAGAACCACTAGTCATAACAGAGCATAAACAAATAATAATCCAAACATGTCTTTTATGGCTGCCATCCCCTTCCTTATATGCTTGATGAGATTCTTCACCTTGTGCCCCACTCATTAAAGCCACTACTTCCATGCATGGAATCTCCCTCCAAAACTACGTTGTCCCTCAATGAATGTCCACTCCTCCATACCAGCACTGTTGATTTGGTCAAAGTTGACGTAGTCTAATGCTCCATTCCCTTTTCACACATAAGGGTGCTTAATCCAGCTACTTAGATGACCCATATTCACATTAGGAGTGATTTTATTCCTACTAAGGAGATTTATGGGTCTCCATACCCTCTTATTCTTCTTACTAAGAAGAAAAAAAAAATTTATTATTCCAACAAGCTTAAAGATAATTGGGAATATTACAGTCCTCCCCTCCCAAATGTTGCTTGTCCTCAAGCAACTGTAAAGGTGAGTGCTGCAACTCTTCTCCTCCTTCCCTTGTGACACCTCCATGTGATAAGCTCTCCTCACGATCCAAGTGTTCCCCAATCAATCCATCCATGAAATTATCCTCCCAAGTACTCATGAGATGCCAATGGCTCACCTCATAAGGAAACAAAAGGTCTAATGTAGCAATCATGGTTTTCCCAATGTTCTCCCTGAAGCGTGAAGCGTAAGAAATATGGATAATCTCACTCCCAATGGGCACATTCAATTCCTGCATCATTCCTCCAATCAGGCCCACCATAATGATAAGAACATCATCAATGTATGGGATCATAATCAAGGATACATAAGCTGCCGTATGTAATACTGGAGGAAGATCATAGTCCCACATGTGGAACCAGCGCAATATGTCTCCTGGCTTCCTCAGAATATGATATAGTAAGTGGTTTCCCCACCACTTGTTTGCTTCCATAGTCTTCTCAGATGCTTGGAGAAGGTGAATGATGTTTGGTGCTAATGGAGTACACCCTGAATGATATATCATCTCCCTAAAACCTCCTAGGGAGTGGCCATGCTCAACACTGCTTATGGCCCCAAGTGAACGATGACGTTTACAAGAAAAAGTCCTCCCTCTTGGAGCAATGGGTTGTACATGAATGGTAAAGGAAATAAAAAATACTCATCTAGTAAATAATTATGCACAAAAACATGATCCTTGCCATATACCTTGATCAAACTAATGGAGTGACTCATAGATGGGTCCCCTCTCATTCTCCATGAGGAAAGAGGTGGTTGTGATAACTCTAATAAAGAGTCATGTCTCTCCTCCATCTCCAAATCATTTATGCATCTCCTAATATGTTGATGTATCTCCTCTTCAAAGCCTTCCCAAGTGAATACCTCCATGATAGTATGATATGATCTCATGGAATAAGTGTGGTTGAAGAGAAAATACTCATGTGCTTCATGTAGTAATTTCTCCTTGAGCTTAGATGCTCTAGATTAGAAGATCCTACTCTGATAGTAGATGATCCCATCTCTTACTGAATATCTCTCATATAATAGCTGGCCATCAAGTATCCTACATGTAAAAAGATCCTTGGAGTAATCCACCAACAACTGGGATCTCCAATAAGGATCTATACTCCATAGTGACAACGCTGATGATCTACCATATAAAGCATCTGTCATGTGGGTGCCCCCTTCTTTGACATCTCCCATGCCAAATTCACATACTAGGATGGTGCTATCCTTCTTCTGCTGCTCCTCCTGTAGCTGCTCATGCTTAAGTAAAGGTTGAAGCTTTTGGAGGTTAGTCTTCCATGGGAAGCTATCAGCCATCCAAAACTTCCTGAGTTTGGCCAATGTATGCATGAGTGGCCACCATTCTCTACCATGTGTGGAATATTTCTCTCCAAGTGAGAGTATCTTTTGAGCCTCCAAAGCCATGGAGTGGTCTCATTGCACCATGATGGTTCCATCCTCCATCCTTGCAACATCCTCTCTCAGCGCAAGATGTGAGGTGAGAGTGGGTAATAATGATATTGGGAGAATGTCTCCCTCTTCCTTGAGCCTACCCAAGGCTCCTTGCGCTGTGTCATGTCCTCCCAATGTTCCCACTCCTCCTGGATCTATGAATGGTGCAACATGTTGTGAGACATTTCTCACCAACTCTTGATCAGGTGGCCTCGCAGGTGGAATGCCACTAAAAAGTAATGTCTCATGGGCCAAATTCATCTGCATAATTGATAGGACTGTTAGGTCCTTGCTTCCACTGTGCAAATCCAACTTTGTTGTCTGTGTAGAAGCTGTCTATGAGGGATATGTGTGCATGCCCCCAATCACCTGATGTTTACCACTCCCTTTGTCTATCCACTCCATCTGCAGAGTCTTCCAATCTGTGGTGACCTTATCCAAAGTAATCAACCACTGCACACCCAATATCACATTGGTGTCAGGTATGTCAACCACAAAGAAGTGATCAATCAATGAATATGTCCCCATGGTGACAGATAAAGATGGAACATAATGCATGCATTGCATAGTTCTAGCTCCTGGGACCAAAACTGAAAATCCCTCAAAATCATCAGTGGGTATTTCCCTCCTCTGCACTAGTTGGGCATCAATAAAGTTGTGGGTAGCCCCACGGTCAATCAACACTGATACCCTCTAATCCTGAATGGAACCTCGAACCCTCGAGGTCAAGTACTTGGGTATTCCTCTCAATGATGCAAGGGCCCCTCCAATTGGAGCAAATGCCCCATTCCCACCTCTTGGCGGTGGTGGATCCTCTTCTGCTATCCTAGTGATGTGAACTCCTTTTGGTTCCTCTTCTTCTTCCTCCTCATCATCAGAAAATACCTCTATATAGTGTGCCTTCCCTGCCACACATCTATGTCTAGGTGCCCATGATTCTTGGCATGTGAAGCAAAGATTCCTTCTCCTCAAGTCTCTTCGGACATCATCACTAAGAGTTACCTTTTTTTGGCTCTCCTTTGAAGGATGAGCCTTCTCATTTTTTCCCTTGGATGGAAAAGGGGGATTTTGATGAAATGTTGCCTTTGCTCTTGGCAAGGCATCTTTTAGATCTCTAGCCCTTTCAATGGCATCTTGAAGGGTAGTGGGTTTGGTTGATTTAACCAACCCATGAAGAGGTTCTGCTAGCCCATCAATAAACATATAGACCCTCGTAGTTGTAGATAAACCAGGAACCATAACAGAAAGTTTTAGAAATTCAGAAATGTAAGTTTCTGGATTACCTGATTGTTTAAGCGTAGCTAGTCCAATGAAAGGTGCCTCTGGGTCTCTACGATCAAACCTTTCCACAAACCTCCTTGTGAACTCTGAATATGCAATCACATTGGCATGACCCAATGTAGAAAAACCATGAAACCACCAACATGTGCTTCACCCTCAAGGTGCAGCGCTGCTATTTTGATGGCTTCCATCTTCGGTACTTGGTTCACCTGGAAGTAGCTGTCTAGCTTCTCTACCCATGATTTGGTAGTGCATTTGCATGACCCATCAAAAGTGGGTAAGAAAAATATGCCCATAGTCCGGTGAAGATCATTGTTCTGTATGAATTCTCCACCTCTATTGTGATGGAGGGGTTTCCTGTTGTCCTTGATTTGAGAGAACTCTTGAAAGCTCAAATGGTCTTTGAATCTCTAAGATTGAGACTCATACTCAAGAAAATAGTCTTCAAGAGTTTCCTGTTCTTGAAACCCTCCATTTCCCACTGCTAAGAATGTAGGCATTGTAGAGCGTTGGGAAACATGCTGCTTCACTGGTTGATCACTCGAGTGATGTGAAATGCCAGAGCCCTCTCCATGTAGAAACCATTTCCTTGATTGATTTCTCTTGAAATATCTTGCATGGTTTGAAGAAGAAGCTTGGGATACTCCTTCTCCTCATCTTCTCCTGGTAAGTGAGTTTTGCCTGTCTTCTTTATCATCTGTATAATCATATCCCTGGTTTATTATTTTGAGATACCTCTTCTCTCTATCTGTGAGAGGATATCCTTCTTCTGATGACATATTGGCTTAGATGCACATGCTGAGCCAAGATTGTGCTATGATACTACTAGAATATTCCTAAACAGGAAAAGCAACACTATTGAGCACAATGATGGGAATAGTAGTGAAAATCATTGTACAAATACATGAGACCAATATGGAGCCATTTTATTAGTCATATTAGCAACAAAACAGTTCAATACAATGAGGCACAAATCATACAACATGAGCCAACAAGCCTCCAATGAATAAACCCTCTCAAGAATGAGATGCTACTAATATACAAAATGTCGGAGAGCTGCTACAACGCAGTCATAATGAGCATAGCTAAAACATGAGATAATAGAATGATGTAAACCTACTGATATATGCCTTAGAAGATACTATACATAAACATCTAGTCACTATATCACCTTTCCAAGATAACCCAAGAGGGTTTCCAGAAAATACACAAAGATACGAATGTGAGCTGTAGCCCTAGAGCTAAAGATTTGCTGCAATAAAATAAATGGGAAGATATGGCTGAAGCTGATGTAGAAGTATGTAGCTCTTCCCCAATAGATCCTCTGGATGAAAGGCTGTCCCCTCCATTGAATAAATCACTCCCCAAATCATGCACTGCAACAACCCTTGCAACTCCTCCCTATAATAACGCAGATCAAGGTTGAAACTGCGCTGTAGGGGATAAATACACCTTGGTCTAGTGTCAAATATAGCAATAATTCTCAAGGGTATTCCTTGCTGGCTTCCCAATGGAAGGAAACCTTCCTCCATTGAAAACTAGCTCAGAATTAACCCAAATCAACTCTCCATTGCCAAACCTTGCAACTCGGAACAACTCTAAACAGAAACTGCACTATAGAAGAAATTTGTAGCTTGGACTGATGCCAGAATGTGGAAATAATTCTCAATAACTTATCCTGAGTGGGCACTTGAAGTCCCCCGAGGATGAAAGTGGGATTCCCAGTCGGGAACACCCTTGTGCTAAACAACACTGCAATCTTAGTTAAACAGGTGAAGAGAGCCACAAGTCATAACAGACCATAAAAAAATAATAATCCAAACATGTCTTCTATGGTTGCCATCCCCTTCCTTATATGCTTGGCGAGCTTCCTCGCCTTGGGCCCCACTCATTAAAGCCACTACTTCCATGCATGGAATTTCCCTCCAAAACTGCGTTGTCCCTCAATGAATGTCCACTCCTCCATACCAGCGTTGTTGATTTGGTCAAAGTTGACCCAATATACATGCTCCATTCCATTTTCACACATAAGGTGCTTAATCCAGCTACTTAGATGATCCCTATTCGCATTAGGAGTGATTTTATTCCTACTAAGGAGATTTATGGGTCTCCCTACCCTCTTATTCTTCTAACTAAGAAGCAAAAACAAAATTTAATATTCTAACTAGCTTAAAGCTAATTAGGAATATTACACACCATGAGTCCTTGCTTGCAAACAACATGTCCCAAAAATATACCAAAAGTTACACAGAATATGCACTTCTTCAGATTCATAGAGATCTGATGTTGTCTATAAGTGTCAAGCATAAGCCTCAAACTCCCAACATTTTTTCTTAGTAGTCAAAATATTTTCCAATCATCAAAGTATACCTCCAAAAATTTGCGAATGTACTCCTTAAAAGTTGTGACCACCACTTTGGAAAATATAGCAGGGGAATTATTCAATCCAAAAGGCATCACTTTGTACTGATATGAGCCCCATTCTGTAGCAAATGTGGTCTTATGTCGATATTCAAGTGCAATTCTGATTTGATGATATCCTGAGAAACCATCTACAAATGAGTAGCCTTCATGACCTCCTACATTGTCCAACACTTCATCTGTGAAAGGGGTAGGAAAAGGATCATGTAAACATGCATCGTTCAACTTCCTTAGGTCAACACAAATCCTAATCTCTCCTTGATTCTTGTTTTCCTGTACCACCATAGGACTTACCCATTCAGACTCTTCGATAGGGACAATAATCCTTGTTGCTATCATCTTATCAAAGTTCTAGCTTCACTTTATCCTTGTACTTCGGGTTCAACCTGTAAGGTCTCTGCTTGACTAGCTTCACATCAAGCTTCAAGGGAATCTTCATGACCCCCAAATCTCCTAATATTTCCTTCATATCTGAAAATTTAGTGGGAAACAGTTCTTGATATTCATGGAGCAGCTTTGTAACTTTACTAACTGTTTCCTCATCCCATTAATCTCCTATTGTTGCAAACTTGGGTTCTTCTTCTGATACAATACTCACCTTCTTGGTCTTCAATGCCTTTGTTATGTCTGGTAGCTCTATCTTTGGTCCATGTACTTCGTTGTGCCCTTCTGATTCTGCTACATCGATGTTGTGAGGATCTTCTTCTTCTTCTGCAATAATGCTATAGCATTCCAGTGCATGTTCTATCTGCATAACCCAATCAGGCTGTTGCCATGTCAATGTGGTTACACCTTGAAAGATATTGTCCTTTACTATCTGAAGGGCCGAATCTATGCTTGGACATTCATCTTCAAAGATGAATGTTAAGATAAAACCATCAACCAAGTTTTCCCAGTTCATAGAACCATGTCGCAGTTTTGTCTCTAGGTACCAATTCTTAGTAATTATCTCCAATGTGTGAATAGATCTATGTACTCATTCATGTTGTGGAGCCCCTTTCCATGTTGTAGTGCATAGTTGGATATGCTCTCTATGGTCAGTTTCACCATCATATTTCTTCTGCATTTATTTTTCTACTTTTCCAAATCTTACCCACATAAATATTCAACATATGTGCCAATATCCTATATTCTTCTTGTGTGTGCCCCACCATCTAGCGGGGGTAGCTCTCAAGGATATGTCCAAAGCTAACAATCTTTGATTTTCTGGAACCCGCACTTCATAATCATTAAGAAAAGTATCTACATTCCCCAAACCATCATAAGACGGAAGGTTACATACCTCAGATGTCATACAATGAATTACTTTTGTTATTCTTGTTTTGTGCTTTGTGGATACTTCATGCAATCTGTTTTGCCAATTCTCCAACTCTTCTGCTGAATATGATGTGCAAGAGTTATCATGATCCCAATTCAACTTGCCATCTGCAGTAGGGTTAATATAATATTCTTCCTTGGTTTTTAATTGATAGATGTTATCTATGTCAGCTGCGTTGTATTCTTCCTTAATTGGTTCTATATATCTTACTCCTTTTGATGGATCTAAAGGAACAATCACTCTCATATTGTTTCCTTCAAATATCATTTGTCTCTTCTTCAAATTTCTTATGGCCATATTGTCAAATGCCCAATCAATTCTAACAAAATTAGGATACGTATTACTATCATCAACAATTTATATTACTTCAAAATCAACAATAGTGCAAACTCCTTCCGTATCTACTGTAACACCTAGTAGTCTTCCCATAGGAAAGATCTTTTGCTGATTTTCCAATCTTAAATGAATATTTGACCATTGTAGCTTCGGCTTACCCATTAATTCCCATGTTTATTTTGTCAAGACATCAGTATCAAACCCCAAATATAGAATAACTTGATCCATTTCATATTCTCCTATTTGCGCACTAAGTCTCATTTCTTTCCCAATTCTCTTCTATCGATGTACATTATTGACTGCGCACATCTCACTTCATGGTGTTTCTTTTAATGCCCAGGAATCTATCAATTCCTGAAGCCCTTCTATAACCTTTTGATCTCTGAACAAATTCATACAAGTTTGCGGAAAAGATCTCAAAATACTTACTTGATTTGTTGAATTCTGCATCAGAGCTTAATCCTGCATCGTTGCTTGGCTCTGTGTCAGAACTCATTACATGTCGCAGTTACTAGGCCCTGGTTGTGCAGTGGAAGTCGATGCTACCACATCCATAAAATTTCGCTTTGCTTCTATGAATATTTGTTTTTCCTTATGTATATCGAACATATGAGTCTTCTTTGCAGTCTTTCTGACCCGTGTATTTCCAGATTCCTTCTTTTCATCTGCTTTATCACTTTCAGTCACAGCTCCACTTGTAGTGTCAATATTAATGCGAGTGCCATCAGTCCTTATTTCATCATTCATCATTTGGATGTTTTGCATGGGCTACTAATTCCTTTTCTCTTGCATCTTCTCCATAAGTACAGGGTAGTCTTCAATCACATGATCAAAGGATTTGTAGTGCTTACAAGTCGTAGTGGGATTCTGGTATTCTCTTGCAAAATGACATGTCTGGCCACAATTATAGCATATGATCTGTCTATGTCCTCGACCAGCTCCACCTCCTAGACCTTTTATTTGAAAACCTCTTCGACCATTGAGTTTTCCATTGTCCTCATGTGCACACTCTTTTGCTTGCATTCTATAATTATCAACACTGTGCTCCATCATTAGATCATAACTTCGATAGATATTCTCATCATGTATTACTGAGTTACAGAACTTACAAAACACATTCCTTGGGGTCTCCGCATACTTCTACAATAAATAACAATCTTTTGAGCTATGTTTTCCTCTAGTTATGCATATCACGTACCACAGGTTGGATCTTGTGTTCAAGGGATTAGGTGCTCCACTAGCCATGTAATCTCTGAAAACAGGGCATTTCTCCTTAGAATGTCTCTCTGATTTGCACTTTGTACACCACACTTCTTCTCTCACTTATTTACCTTTTTTGATATCTTGCAATTGCAAGGTCAGGTTCGCCAACTGACTCTGAATCTGATGCATACTTGTATTAGTGTCTCTTGTAGGCAAGGCTTCCATCTTCATCGCAATTTCCATAGCTTCGGCTTGAGTTGCTATCTTTTGTTGTGTTAATGGTAACCTGATATGTGGTAGCAATACATCTATAAACCATTATTTATGTTGCTCCGAAGGTATGTTGAAGCTTACTTGATTCAATAACACCTTAAATATTTGATCAAATTTCCAAACATAATCACTAGTTTTATGTTTGATCTCCTTTAACTCAATAATGCACTGTGATTCAGACTTTTGCTTCTTGAAATCTCGTATCAATGCTTTCTTAACGTATGCAAATGTACCATTTTTACTAGTCGAATACTTCATATACCATGTTAGTGCTATATCTCGCAGCATCGTAATGAGTTGCGCCTTCTATATATCTTCGTCATCGATTTGCTTTTCTATCCATTCAACTTTGGCTAGAAACCAAAACTGTTATGGATCCTCTGATCCAGTTCCTTTGAAAACAAGTAGCTTAATATCATCAGCCATACCTATTTTTGGAGGGAGAGGGGAGTGGGGAGTGGGAGGGGGAGAGGGAGGGGGAGGAGCGGTATGGGGTTAGGGGGATTAGGAGGAGGGGGAATGCTAAGAATACCATGGCTCGTATTTGATTTTGACTTCGACGAACTTTCAGCCTGGGAGGGGGGATACTACGGAGCTACCTGGGGTTCTCTGGGTAGTTTTCTTCCTTTTCACCTTCAGATTCACTCAAAAGAGGGCTATAATCAGACTTTATGAAGGTCTTCGGGTCTTGTTCATGATATCTATTTATGGTATCTACTCTATACCTTTTTATCACTTCGCGTTGTACCAATATCTTGCTCAAATTTACTTCTTCCTCCAAACATAAGTAAACTATCAATTTGATTGCATCTGTAAAGCACCATTTTCACTAGAAGCATCTTAATCTTGAGTTTCAAAGATTTCAAGTGCTCACCTCACGATCCTCTAAAGAATATTCACTCTTCTTCGCTGTAGGACACAGTCGAGTCTACTGTGAACTCAGTGATGAAACCTCTGTTGGAAATATGATGTTGAGTGTTGTCCTTGATGGCAACCCACTTGATGAAGATGATGGAAACCTACTTAATGAAGTTGTTCTTGATGAGCTTGTGAATGATATACATCTGATGTATCTACAATCAGTATAGAAGGTGCAGAAGAAAGAATTTCCAGAATGGGCCAGAACAGTGATGAAAAGTGTATGTCACAAGGAATACGCGAGTTTGTCTAGGGGAAGTCGCGTATGCACGCAGGAAATAACGTACCAAGTCACGTATGCTCAATTGCGCTCTAAATATGTAAAACCAGGGGTTACTACCATGGTATTGACCCATTGTATTGAGCGCTGGATTGTCTATTTGATCCCGTCCAGGAATACCATCGGAAGTGGTGTGGTTTTGACTCATGGTATTGTTGAAGGCCAAATCTATATAAGGAGAAGAAAATCATTGTGCATGGGTGTGCAAGTGTCTGGGCTTTAATGAATACTTCACTCTGAAGTATATCTGCATGGTTGAACTCTTCTCTTGATTGATTGATCTGAATCTATGATGCATCTATGAACATGGTGAAGGTTAAAGATCTTTAGATCTAGAAATGGTGAATCTCTTGGATGATCTGAAAATAAGTGATGAAGACCTGGCGCAAATCTGCTGAAGAACTTGAAGAAATCTGGGTAAGTTCATAGATCTGATCTGTTGTGCAAAGTTTATCTTTTACAGATCTATACACAGGTTCAGTTCGTGAAAAGCGCGTATATACGTGGATCTGTTTCAACAAAGTCGTGTATGGACAGTTAGGGTTATTCTGGTAAATGCACAGATGTATACGCGGGTTCACTTCATAAAAAGCGCGTATATACGCGAGTCTGATTAAATAAAAGCGCGTATGATATCTAATGTCATGGTTGCTCAAGGTTGAATGTGTTTCTGCATATTTATTCTGAAGTTTGGGTTATCTCTGATATTCTGGTTACAGTGGTTTCACTGTTCTGTTTGATGCATTGGGGAAAGGTTGTTTATTGACAAGTAAAGGGTTGTGTTGGAGCTGTTTGATCTAGTTTGAAAATTGATGAACGTGGTCTGCAGTGGATCTGAGGGTTAAAACCTTCAGTCTGAACGTAGAAGCTTTCTGCCAGTAGAGGTTGGTGCTAATATCAGGGGGTAGTAGCTCCCTTCTAGGTGAGGCTGGTAAACGAGAGCAGGGGGTTGTTGCTCCCTTCCAGGAGAGGCTGGTAAACGAGAGAAGGTTGTAGCCTTCTGCAGGTGGGTGCCTGCGTACTGGTATGAGTCTGCACCAGTACATGTTGTAAGAAGTTTTCTTAATAATAAAAATTGAAGACTAAGACGACAACAGCGGTGGCTTTTTCCCGAATTGGGTTTCCACCTAAAAATCCTGGTGTTCATGTGTGGTTGCTTATGTGTGATGATTATTCTGTTCTTCCTGCACTTGTTTTCTATTTTATAAATATCTGATGAATAAGTAATGCAATGATCTGGATATACGCGAGTTCTGTAAAGGATATCCGCGTATATACGCGGGTTTGCTTCCGGAAAGTTGCGTATGGTTTTTAAGAAAGAAATATCAAAGTTTTATTGTCTGCACTAAATACTGATTCATCCCCCCCCTCTCAGTATTTTTCCCAACAATTGGTATCAGAGAAGGTCCTTCTGAAAAAGCTTAACCGCTAGAAGGAATATCAAGCAAGATGAGCAATCAAGATGGAACATCATCTATCAAGCCTCCACTCTTTAATGGAAGCAATTTAATCTTCTGGAAAATAAGGATGAGATCCTATCTTCAGTCTATGGGAGCAGATGTATGGGCCATTGTTGAACAAGGATATCAATATCTAGCTGCAATACCAACAGATCCGACTGAAAAGAAGAATTATGAAATAAATGCAAAGGCAATCAATGCTCTAACGGGAAGTCTAACTGAATCAAAATTTGTCAAAGTTATGCAGCTGAATACAACAAAGGAGATATGGGACAAAATCATTCTAAGTTATGAAGGTGATGCAAAGGTAAAAAGTGCAAAACTTCAAACTCTCAGAATTGAATATGAAAATTTAAAGATGCATAGTGATGAGAATATTGCCAGTTTATTTTTACGTCTTGATGATGTTGTAAATCGTATGAGAAATCTGGGAGAAACAATCACGGAATCTACTTTGGTTGAGAAAATCTTAAGATCGCTAACGGCAAAATTTGAATCAAAAGTCTCTGCTCTTGAAGAAAAACAGGATCTTCAAACTCTTACTGTGGTGCAACTTCATGGCATATTGATTGCATATGAAATGAGGAGAGGAGGATTATCTGAAGTCAAAGAAGCTGTTTTTAAAGCTTCTACAAAAGGGAAAGAAGTTCAAAAACCAGAAGGATCAGGATATATCTCAGAAGAAGATGAGGCAAACTTTGTGAGAAGACTCCAACTAGGAACCGGAAGATTCAAAGGTAAGCTTCCTTTCAAATGTTTTGATTGTGGAAGAGTTGGTCATTATGTTGCAAAGTGTCCTTATAAAGAAACATCTGCTAAAGGGAAAGAAGTAGCAAGAAGGAATAAGAACCGATCTAGCACTAAGAAAAGTTACTATACAAATGAAGACAGTGATGGGTTATCTGATAGTGAGGAAGAATGTGAACAAGATATTAGACTTCGCATGGCATTTGAAAATAATTCTAGAGATGACAAGGATGCTTTTATGGATGCTCTAGATGACCATGATTTTCTTGATCGAAATAATCAACTCAAAACATGCTTGGAATAAAGTAAAATAATCATAGAAACTCTAAAAAGGAAGAATGAAGAAGCAAAGAAACACAATGAGAAAATTAGGATGTGAAGTAGTAAGTCTAAGAAAAGAACTTGAGAAAGTAAAGACTCTGAATCTTAGATTTTCTAAAGGATCTGAAACCTTAGATGAGATTATCAAGGTTCAACGTTCTCCTCTTATAAAGACAGGTCTTGGATATACCGGAGAATCTTCTCAGGCTTCAACACCAAATTATCTAAAAGCAGCTACAACTGGTTTACTACATTCAGCCACTCAGCAAGGGAATAAAGAATCTTTACAGGTAAAGCATGATCATCACAATTCAAGGAACACTAACAGGGATATATTTCAAATAAGCTACAACCAACAGGTAAATTCAAATAGAAGATTTCATGATCGCAGAAATTTCTACTTCAATGGACAATGTTTCTCATGTCACAATTTTGGTCATAAAGTTGTTCAATATGTTGCATATAAAACCATCATGACAAGAGAAGCAAGAAAGAAAAGGATGGATATTGAACCAAAAAAGAACACCTATAACAACTTTTCTCCTCTTCAAAATGAAGTTGAATGTGCTTATTGCAATAACTTTGGCCATGAAGAATATGAATGCAGGAGCAAAGTCCAGCCAAAACAACATTTTCCTTCAAGTTCCAAAGTATGGAAAAAGAAGGAATTACAGGTTGAAAATTGTGGGATAGCATTATTTGCAGAAGGTGAAGAAAATCAATGGTACATTGATAGTGGATGCTCGAGACACATGACAGGTGACAAAAGCAAACTTCTTGCATATAATGCTCTAGAAAAGGAAAAGAAAGTTACATTTGGAAATGATACTCCTGCTGTAATTAAAGGAAAAGGGTCCGTGTTTCTAAAAGAAAAAGTGAAGGCTAATGATGTCATGTATGTGGATGGATTAAGGCATAACCTGTTAAGTGTAAGTCAAATGTGTGATCAAGGAACTGAAGTTGTCTTTAGTTCAAAAGAATGTGTGGTTCGTGATCTTGATACGGGTAAAACAATTATAAAAGGAAATAGAACTACAAACCTTTGTATGTATTGGACTATGAAGATCGTGTTACTTGAGCAAATATTGAAGAAAATGGCAGAGGGCATAGGGTACAGGGCATAGGTGAAGACTCTCAAATCAACTAATCAAGCAGACTTCAAGCTGTTCGTGGTCTTCCCAATATTACTCTACCAGAAAGTATCATATGCAAATCTTGCCAATTCGGTAAGCAGACCAGAGTTCAATTTAATGCCAAAGAAGGATCATCAAGTAAGCCTCTTGAACTCATTCATACTGATATATGTGGACCTATGAGGAAAAATTCACCATGTGGGGAAGAATACTATATCTTATTTATTGATGATTTCTCTAGAATGTGTTGGATCGGGTTGATTAAACACAAAGATTAAGCATTTGAAAAATTTCAGATCTTCGAAGCATTGGTGAAAAATGAATTAGATCTAAAAATCAAGTGTCTTAGATCTGATCGAGGAGGAGAATATACATCAAATGAATTCCTTGAATTTTGTGAAAAACATGGCATAAAAAGACAATTCTCTATAGCTGGCACTCCACAACAAAATGGCGTAGCAGAAAGAATGAATAGAACAATTCAACAAATGGCTAGAGCTATGCTTGATGATTCAGGAACTCCTGACATGTTAAAGAGGAGAAGCAACACATACGACGGTAAATATTCCAAACAGGCACATGTTCGGGTAAATAGTGACAAACTCCATATGAACTCTGGTATGGTAATTCTCCCTCTGTGAAGCATTTTAGAGTTTTTGGAAGTAAATGCTTTATCAAAAATAATGATGAAAAGCTTGGCAAGTTTGAACCTAGATCAGATGAAGGGATACTTCTTGGTTACTCATCTACAAGCAGAGCATACAAATGTTACAATAAAAGGTTTCGAAAGATTGTTGAATGTATTGATGTTGTTATTGATGAGTCTCCTGCAGCTCCTAAAGAAGAAAAACAAACAACAGAAGAAGATGATGGTGACTTTTGTCCTTCTACATCAAATAGAAATGATATAGACAGTGGATCCAATGAAGAACCTGAAGATGATTTATCTGAAAAGGCTCCATCCAGATATGTTCAAGAGAATCATCCTGAATCTCAAATTCTGGGAGACAAGGAATCAGGTGTACAAACAAGGAGGACTCTTGTGGGATCTTCTAGCTATCTGGCATTTTTATCCACAATTGAACCACACAATGTCAATCAAGCTAGCAAAGATGAATGTTGGATTCAAGCCATGAATGAAGAGCTTGATAAAATTGAAAAGAATCGAACATGGGATTTGGTACCAAGACCTCATGATAAAAATGTCATTGGAACTAAATGGATATTCAAGAACAAGTTAAATGAGAATGGGGATGTTATAAGAAACAAAGCTAGACTGGTTTGCAAGGGGTATACTCAACAAGAAGGTATAGACTTTGAAGAAACTTTTGCTCCTGTAGCTAGACTTGAAGCCATAATAATGTTTCTTGCTTTTTTCAAGTTTTCAACAAATCAAAGTTTATCAAATGGATGTTAAATCTACTTTTCTCAATGGTGATCTAGAAGAAGAAGTGTATATAGAACAACCGGAAGGATTCATTTTGGGAAATAATGAAAATCTTGTTTGTAAACTTAAAAAGGCTCTATATGGTCTCAAACAAGCTCCAAGGGCATGGTATTATCGTCTTGAAAAATATCTTCATCAACAAGGATTTTCAAAGGGGTCTGCTGATAGCAACTTATACACAAAAGTTGAAAATGATAAACTATTGATTGTGGTTGTATATGTTGATGATATCATTTTTAGGAGTAATGAAGAATCTTTGAGTCAAAAATTTGCTTCTGCCATGCAGCAAGAATTTGAAATTTCCTTACTTGGAGAACTAACATTCTTTCTTGGCTTACAAGTGCATCAAACTACAGATGGTATATTCCTATCACAAGCAAAATATCTTAAGCAAATTCTGAAGAAGTATGGCATGGAAGAATGCAAACATGTAAGTACACCAATGATAACCGGATGCAATCTCAGTTCTCATGATGATTCTCCCACGGTGAATCAACCAGAATACAGATCAATGATAGGAAGTCTACTTTATCTCACTGGGACTAGACCAGACATTATGCATGCAATTGGGATTGTTGGACGATTCCAAGCTAATCCAAAAGAGTCTCACCTTCAGGCTGTTAAAATAATTTTCAAATATCTTCAAGGAACTCAAGACCTTGGTCTATGGTATCCAAAGAATGTTGATCTTACTCTTCATGCTTACATTGATGCAGATTGGGCTGGAAGTGTTGATGATCGGAAAAGCACTAGTGGTGGTGCATTCTATATGGGACCCCGGTTAGTATCTTGGTTCAGCAAGAAGCAAAATTCTATTGCCTTATCTACAGCAGAAGCAGAATATGTGGTTGCCGCATCTTGTTGCACTCAACTCCTTTGGATGATGCAAACCTTACAAGATTTTCAAATAAAATGTACACCTCCTGTCCCCATTAAGTGTGATAATACAAGTGCCATCAGTATCTCAAAGAATCCTGTTATGCATTCGAAGACCAAGCACATTCCCATCAAGTATCATTTCTTACGTGAACAAGTACTTGAACAAAAGGTGAAGTTGGAGTATGTTCCCTCCAAAGAACAAGTTGCTGATATCTTTACCAAACCTCTGCCCAGGGAAGCATTCGAATATCTAAGACAGAAGCTGGGAGTAGTCTCTGCCAGTCAGAAGAACAAATCTGCCTAAATTCAGAAGATTAAATTGGATACGCGGGTTTCCTAAACGGCAATCGCGTATATACGCAAGTTCATACACAAAAAACCGCGTATGGTTGGTTGCTGACAAATTTTTGGGGTCAGCATTTCTCAGCACAGCTGCAGTACTGTTTGGTATCTATGATGATGCTTCAACTCTTATATTTTTGTTTCTTTCTTTGATATTGGGTGAAGATGCCTTGATGATTTGCTGTTGAAAGTGTTCAGGATGCACAAGCTAGGGGGGAGTTTTGGTCACTTGGAAAGGATGCATTGGTTGTACAGTTTCAGGGGGAGCATTAGCCTTGCTGGGTGTAATGCATTTTTGGCAGTATGATGATTCTGAAATATGATCTCTCTCTTGAGGTCCTTTTGGTATTGGTTATAAAAGTCATATGTGTAATTTGATGAAAATGCTATGACCTATGATGTAATTTGTAATATTCAGCCATGTAAAGGGCTTGTTCAGATTTGTAAACCCACTTGGTTGGGTAATCGAGTCAAAATGTGTAAACCCACGTGGTTGGGTACTTGGGTCACATAAGTAAATCCACTTGGTTGGATCTTTGATGTAAGTATGAGTCCTTGGAAATAGGAAAGGTCATAGTGTCATGTACTTCATTGAATAATAGGTTTGAAGATTCAGCTTGAACTTGAGAAGAAAAAACCTTGTGTTGGTTTGACCTGCCCTTTGCCCTTGATGTCAAAGGGGGAGAGTGGCATGGTGTTTAAATAAGGGGAAAGTAATGTGGTTGTTGTATAATGATTATAATCAATGTATCTATCTGTTCTGGTGCTCAAACTCCATCGTGGTTGCCATCAAGTCCAAAGGGGGAGATTGTTGGCAATATGATGCTGAGTGTTGTCCTTGATGGCAACCCACTTGATGAAGATGGTGGCAACCTACTTAATGAATTTGTTCTTGATGAGCTTGTGAATGATATACATCTGATGTATCTACAATCAGTATAGAAGGTGCAGAAGAAAGAATTTCCAGAATGGGCCAGAACAGTGATGAAAAGTGTATGTCACAAGGAATACGCGAGTTTGTCTAGGGGAAGTCACGTATGCACGCGGGAAATAACGTACCAAGTCGCGTATGCTCAATTGCGCTCTAAATATGTAAAACCAGGGGTTACTACCATGGTATTGACCCATTGTATTGAGCGTTGGATTGTCTATTTGATCCCGTCCAGGAATACCATCGGAAGTGATGTGGTTTTGACTCATGGTATTGATGAAGGCAAAATCTATATAAGGAGAAGAAAATCATTGTGCATGGGTGTGCAAGTGTCTAGGCTTTAATGAGTACTTCACTCTGAAGTATATCTGCATGGTTGAACTCTACTCTTGATTGATAGATCTGAATCTATGATGCATCTATGAACATGGTGAAGGTTAAAGATCTCTAGATCTAGAAATGGTGAATCTCTTGGATGATCTGAAAAGAAGTAATGAAGGCCTGGCGCAAATCTGCTGAAGAACTTGAAGAAATATGGGTAAGTTCATAGATCTGATCTGTTGTGCAAATTTTATCTTTTATAGATCTATACGCAGGTTCAGTTCGTGAAAAGCGCGTGTATACGCGGATCTGTTTCAACAAAGTCGCGTATGGACAGTTAGGGTTATTTTGGTAAATGCACAGATGTATACGCGGGTTCACTTCATAAAAAGCGCGTATATACGCGGGTCTGATTAAATAAAAGCGTGTATGATATCTGATCTTATGGTTGCTCAAGGTTGAATGTGTTTCTGCATATTTATTCTGAAGTCTGGGTTATCTATGATATTCTGGTTACAGTGGTTTCACTGTTCTGCTTGATGCATTGGGCAAAGGTTGTTTATTGATAAGTAAAGGGTTGTGTTGGAGCTGTTTGATCCAGTTTGAAAATTGATGAAACATGGTCTACAGTGGATCTGATGGTTGAAACCTTCAGTCTGAACGTAGAAGCTTTCTTCCAGGTGAGGCTGGTAAACAAGAGCAGGGGGTTGTTGCTCCCTTCCAGGAGAGGCTGGTAAACGAGAGAAGGTTGTAGCCTTCTGCAGGTGGGTGCCTGCGTACTGGTATGAGTCTGCACCAGTACATGTTGTAAGAAGTTTTCTTAATAATAAAATTGAAGATTGAGACGATGGCAGTGGTGGTTTTCTCCCGAATTGGGTTTCCACCTAGAAATCCTGGTGTTCATGTGTGGTTGCTTATGTGTGATGATTATTCTGTTCTTCTTGCACTTGTTTACTATTTTCTAAATATCTGATGAATGAGTAATGCAATGGTCTAAGTCAACAACTAAATGCATAATTAGATCACTGGATATACGCGAGTTCTGTAAAGGATATCCGCGTATATACGCGGGTTTGCTTCAGGAAAGTTGCGTATGGTTTTTTAAGAAAGAAATATCAAATTTTTATTGTCTGCACTAAACACTGATTCACCCCCCCCCCCTCTCAGTATTTTTCCCAACAACCTCCCAGGATGCTATCAACCCAAAAGTTGAAAACACTTGAAATCTTGTTGTTAGTACCCTTGAGTTGCTGTATCAACTCAGGAGTCCACGCTTTAGGTTCGTCGTTCTTAAAGCAGTCCTTCTTTTCAGTCAACCTTGATACCCACTCATACAATTCAACAGGGAATGATCTGAAGAAAAATTCGTATTGCTCTGTGAAAAGATACCTTTGTAACCACGCTACAGATGTCAAACACAAATTTCTATTCTCTTGATCTACAAATTCTCGCTCCTTCTGGACTATCCAATCTTGAATTTCCTTCTTCGATGGATGCCACATACACATATCTCTCAAACAGATCCTGGTCCTGGCAATAGAACCATTTTTTGGCTTGATTGGGCTTGACCCAGGTTTGATCTATACTGCACACTAACAAACGCCTTTATCACTGGCCCTTTCGACAACGACCTACAAGTAGATCGCACTCTCACCCAAAGTGACTATGGGTGGTTGCAGAACTAGGTTTCTGCAGCCTTGAGGGGCTGCGCGATGTGGCTTTTTTATGTTTTCTTATGTTTACAATTCATACATTACTTTGCCACATTCAATTAATCACAGAAACCTATCATATAACATCCCGAACTAACATTGTGTTGTCATAACATGCAACTGCTTCACAACAAAAAATATTAAGTAAATAGGTACATAAAACACATAAGAACACATAATATCATCCCAAAACTACTTATTTCTTATGATGGATCTTTGATTACAATCATCTCTTTGACCTGCACACACAACTGTAGGTGGTTTACACACTAGGCTGCAGACTCATCCAAGGTTTCTGCACACTTAGCTACATAGCCTTCCCTTCGCTACAAAATACAAATCACAACTACCCCTTAACCATCTATCATATCATTCATGAATTGTGTGTTCTAAACATAGCATTACATCCCTTTATTTAGTATTACATCGACAAAATACCATGGTCCAAATACCATGGGCTCCACAAAACAAGTAAATATACCCATAAACCTGTTACAAAGAGGAGGGGCTTCGACCCACTTCGAAGCCCCTATGATATCATGAGGTATATCCTCCTCAAAATGCGGAGTCTTACCCAAAATCTAGGCCAAGTTGGGTTGCTCCCAACACTATTGTTTTTCTCATTAAGAAAGAAGTTATTGGAATTGCCTATTTATGAGTATAGGGTTAAAGTTAGTTTTTAGGGTTTTGTGCCCTAACTTGGACAACCAGGTGTTTTACTGAATCATTCCAACTTCTTAGTGATCTTGTGTGCTACCTCTGCAAATAATTGGGTGTTGTTTCTTCATCAAACACTAAGAGTGGTCAGCTACCAACGTTAACCTACTTCATCCACAACCAATGTTAACCTACTTCATCCACAGTGGTTCATGGTAAAACATTTCACTGCCACTGCCTCCTATATCCTCTATCCTGTACTATGCGGTGACCTGGAGTTTCCTTAAGCCGAAAGTGCCCAAGTTCCTCTACAGGTTTACCCTCAATAGTGTTCAACCAGAAGGGTATGTCGCAACATCAACTTTAGCATCAACTCACTATTATATAAGTATTATCGACAACATCAAATCGGTCTGCATTAGCTCTTCTCCAGTGGGAAAATCTATATATCTCTAATACCAAATCGTATTCATGATAATTACACGCATGGGAGTTCCAGCAGGATATTTTGTTGCGTGTGGCCTGTAGATCACTATCTAGCCCCCCATTGCCACATTCTCGAGGTAGTTTGATCAGGGTAGTTTGTGCCCGGGATCGTCTGTCTACCTGTTAAGTGTTGGAATATTGAAAAATTCCAGAATAGAATGGAGAGAATAAACTCCCCTTTATAACACAGAGAAATTAATATATTTTCACTCACAGGAGACCGAATTTCAACTCATAAAACAAACTTTTATTCCATAAAAAATGTTGTTACAAATTCTTCCTCACACATAGGGATTTCCAAACGTGACTGTTGCTACAACACAGTGCATAGAGAACACCTTCCTGTCTCTCAAAATAAAACACTCTGTCTCTCTGAACAAATACGCTACTCCGTATTTTCTATTTCGCACTGCTGTGCATAAAAAAAAAAGATTTTGTTCTGTTTAAAACAAAACAACAATACATTTAGCCTCACAGGCCTTTGCTTTATATATGCCGCCACGCATATAATAAAACATATAAAACAAAATAAAAAAAACTTTAAACTATTCAACTGACTTGTCGGGCCCCACCGCCATAGCGCTTTTGAACGTGCAATTGAATTGTTGTGATGTTGTGATTGCGATGGGATCACATCACAAACAACCAACCAAAACAAATCAAATAAACTTGCGACTGCGCGATATGCGATATGCGATGTGTGATGCATGATCACATTGCAAATATCTGCAATCAAACGTATGGCGTAACAAACAAAAGTGCGATGTTGCGATTTGCGATGGCGCGATCGCATCACATCGCATCTTTCAACCGGCGCATACACATATATTTATACACTCCTCCGTTCCTTTGCGATTTGCGATGATCGGATCGCATCGGAGCTCTATCACATCCGCAAGACATTTGAACTTCGGTTATTGCGATATGCGATTTACCGCCTCTGCCATTACTCCGCCGATTTAAATTGGTAAGCCTTTAAAGCCTGATTCAACCTGTAATCAAAGCTCTGCCTGCTGGCATGACTTTGAGTCTTAGCCATTAACTCTGCTGTTAATAAAACGGCTACCGCCTTTGATAAAATATCAAAGGGCTCAAATCCCAACTGTTCTGTACTGCACCTGTGCGGCTTTCCAATCCTTTTGCAATTTGTTCAAGATTACAGGCAACCACCTTAGCCTTGGCTTCAATGTGCTGCAATCTTTCACTTCTGCATTTATTGCTGATTGACTTCAGCAGTTGGAATTAATTTCCAACACTCCCCCTTAATTTCAACTGTTGGGTTTTTCTGCATACCCAGGCATTTCCTGAAATGTTCAAAGCTTTTCTGCGCAAGTGGCTTTGTGAAGATATCTACAAATTGATCCTCTGTTCTACAATGCTGTAAAATGACTTCTCCATTGTTAACCAATTCACGTATGAAGTGAAACTTGGTGTCAATGTGCTTAGTCCTCTTATGAAAAACATAATTTTTAGACAATGCAATAGCTGAACTATTATCACAAAAGATCACTGTCCCTTTTACCTGTTCTTGGCATAAGCTTCTCAACATTTTTCTCATCCAAACTGCTTGACACGCTGCTGCTATAGCTGCCACATATTCTGCTTCTGCAGTAGACAATGCTACAATGGGTTTTTTCTTAGAAGACCATGAAATGGCTCCTGAACCCATGTGAAAAACATAACCGGAAGTGCTCTTCCGATCATCAACACTTCCAGCCCAATCACTGTCAGTGTATCTGACTAAATCTGAACGTTCTGAATTAGTATAAAAAATACCAAAACTTTTAGTACCTTTAACATACCTCAGAATTCTTTTTGCTGCCTGCCAATGTGCATCCTTTGGCTTTTCCATGTATCTGGAAATCAAACTAACAGCATGCATAATGTCCGGCCTAGTTGCAGTCAAATACATAAGGCTGCCAACTATGCTTTTGTATAAACTCAGATCAAAATCCTTGTTGCTGTCCTCTCTGCTGAGCTTTAATCCCATCACTGTGGGAGTGATTGCTGCTTTGCATTCCTGCATGTTAAATCTTTCAAGTACGTCATAAACATACTTTGCCTGTGAGATAAAAATCCCACTTTCATCTTGTTCTACTTATATTCCTAAGAAGTATTTCAGTAAACCCATATCAGTCATTTCAAATTCTTCTTTCATGACTGTTTTAAAATGTTCAATAAGGTAATCATCATTACCTGTAAAAAAGACATCATCAACATACAAGACTACAATCAAGATTTTACCATCTTTTTCTTTGATGTAGAGGGTGGGTTCTCCCTCACACTTTTCAAATTCATTTTCCAGTAGATAGGAATCTATCCTACTGTACCAAAGATTTTACCATCTTTTTCTTTGATGTAGAGGGTGGGTTCTCCCTCACACTTTTCAAATTCATTTTCCAGTAGATAGGAATCTATCCTACTGTACCACACTCTTGGCGCTTGCTTCAGCCCATAAAGAGCCTTCTTTTCATAACCGAGAGGTTGTTCAATGTAAACCTCTTCCATTAACACTCCATTTAGGAACGTTGACTTCACGTCCATTTGGTAAACTTTCCATTTATTTTGTGCTGCTATGGACAACACTGCTCTCACGGTTTCCATTCTGGCAACCGGTGCGAAAGTTTCCTCATAATCTATCCCATGCTTTTGCTTATAGCCTTTGACAACAAGTCTGGCCTTGTGTCTCTCTATTTTTCCTTCAGCATTACTTTTGGTCTTGTAGACCCATTTAACACCAATGACATCTTTTCCTTTTGGGAGTTCAACCAAATCCCAAGTTTTGTTCCTCTCTATGGCATTTATTTCCTCATCCATAACTTCTATCCATTTCCTATCCTTGATAGCTTCTTCGAAATGAACAGGATCATCAACATGACAATATAAAGCAAACAAAGAATTGATACCTTCATTAGCTTTATCTTGTTCATAAATATCTTTCAAACTTCTGAATTTCTTACCTCTTTCAGTAGGTGTACAAATGCTTGAAGAAGCACTTGAATTTCCTCCTTGTGGTGTGCTTGGAGAAGCACTTTCATTTCTCCTCAAGGGTGTGCTCTGCTGATATTTTGTTGGTGTTGCTGTTTGGGGATGTATTTCAGCCAACTTATCATCATTTTCATCATGAGATAAACAATATTTAACATTTACTGTTTTCTCTATGCTTCCATACCAAGCTTCCTCTTCAATGAACTGAACATCCCTGCTCAAAATAAACTTCTTGGTGGATGGGTTATATAGCCTGTATGCCTTGGATTCCTCACTGTATCCAATGAAAATACATTTCTCCCCCTTGCTGTCCAACTTCCTCCTTAGCTGATCTGGAATGTGTGCATAAGCCACACATCCAAAAACCTTCATGTGTGTGACACTTTGCTTTGTGCCACTCCATGCCTCTTCCGGCACTTTGTTCATAACTGCTTTTGTAGGGCATCTATTCAAGATGTACGCTGCACAATGTACAGCTTCAGCCCAATAATCATTAGACAAATGCTTTGCCTTTAACATGCTCCTTGCCATGTCCATTATGGTTCGGTTCTTCCTTTTGGCTACCCCATTTTGCTGCGTAGTATATCTTGTTGTAAACTATTTATGAATACCATTTTCTCTACAAAAACGTAAAAAATCTTTAGATATATACTCACCTCCTCTATCAGTCCTTAAGACTTTGATATGCAGCCCACTCTGGTTCTCAACAAGTGCTTTGAAATTGCAAAATTTTTCAAACACTTCACTTTTGTGTTTCAAAAAGTAAACCCAAGTTTTTCTTGTAAAATCATCTATGAATGTTAAAACATAGTGGCTGCTTGCAAGCGATGAAGTTTGCATCGGACCACACACATCTGAGTGGACAAGCTCTAAAGGTGCTTTTGCCCTTATGCTTTTCCCGGAAGGAAAATTTTCTCTGTGTTGTTTCCCCAAGATACAACCTTCACAAAGGCTGTTCGGTTTCTCTATCAATGGTAAACCACTTACCATTCCTTTTCTGTTCAACAAGTTAAGACCTCCAAAGTTGAAATGTCCAAATCTCAAGTGCCATAACCAATTATCATCTTTTGGTTCGCTTTGGAAAGTCTCTTGTGCAACTGCTTCTTTCTCTTCACCATTCTTCAAATCTGCTCTCATTCTGAGAGGGAACATCCTGTTCCTTGTCATCTTCACTTCAGCAATACATAATTTGCTGGGTGGTTTATCCATGATGGTATAAAAATCATCCTCAAAGAAAACATTATACCCCTTATGGACAAGCTGTTCAATGCTTAAGAGGTTACACTTCATTCCTGGAACATAATAAACATCTGCTATGGATTTATTTGCACCTAATCTTGTTAAAACATTTACATCTCCATTTCCCATAACAGAAACTTTGCTATCAGTTCCTAGTGTGACTTGTGACTGCACACTTTCATCTAACATAGAAAACATTGCTAAGTTTCCTGTCATATGGTTACTACAACCGAAGTCTAGAAACCATAAATCCTCACTTTTTTCTTCAGCCATATTACATACTAAAAACAAATTATTTTGGCTAATATTTTCCTTAGTGAAGTTTGCACTAGTTCTACTTGCCATATCTTGCTGCTTCTTTCTACATTCATTAGCATAATGACCATATTTTTTACAATGGTAACATTGGACATTGGTTTTATCATACCTCTGTCCTTGAGCATTCTGCTGACCACTCTGTTGGCTGCTGCCTTGGCCTTGATGCTGATTTGGATTGTTGCCCCTTCCTTGAGCATTTGAAGGACTGTTCCTTCCACCTCTGTTCTGGCTTCTGCCTCTTCCTCTCTTGTTTCCTCTACCTTGCCCTCTTCCTCTTCCGAAAGACATCTGGGTCTTAAAGGCATGCTCAAGAGATGAGTTTTCACTTCTACCCAATCTCTGTTCATGGGTCATCAGTGATGCATGAAGTTCATCCACTGAAAACTTTGTGAGATCCTTAGTCTCTTCTATGGTGGTGACAATCACATCGAATCTTGAGGGTAAACTTCTCAAGAGTTTTTCCACAATCCTCTTGTCTTCAAGAATCTCTCCATGAGATCTTATTTGTGTGACCATTCCAATCACATGAGTGAAGAATGAGTCAATGGTATCTGACTCTTTCATACAAAGAGTTTCAAAGTCTCTCCTCAGCAACTGAAGTTTTGCTGTCTTCACTTTCTCCATGCCTTGATAGGCTGTCTTAAGAGTCTGCCGTGCTTCTTTGGATCTCTTAGCTGCTGCTATCCTTGGAAACACACTCTCATGAACTGCTTGATACAAAAAGAAAAGAGCTTTGGAGTCTTTCTTCTTATTGCTCTTCAGAATTTCTCTTTCTGCCTGAGTTAACATATTAAACTCTAGTTCATCTGCTGGCTCTTCAAAGCCATCCTCAACAAATTCCCATAAGTCTTGGGAGACAAGTAAAGCCCTCATAGTTATTGACCAGTAGTCATAATTTTTTCCATTAAATTGTGGGAGATGGATATTTCCCATACCCATACCAGTGCTGGCTCCAGCCATTCTGCACTCTTAACTATGATTAAAAAACACTTGACTGTGTGTTTTAAAATTAACTAACTGTACTGCAACAGTAACACAAAAAAATGTATAGAGAAATACCTTTGGATTCTTTTCGGCTGAGTCTTCACACTGCTGGAGAAGCTGCTGCAACAAAGAACTCCTTTCCTTCAGCTTATTTGACCTTCAAATAGCCTGGACTTGCTCCGATACCATGTTGGAATATTGAAAAATTCCAGAATAAGAATGGAGAGAATAAACTCCCCTTTATAACACAGAGAAATTAATATATTTTCACTCACAGGAGACAAAATTTCAACTCATAAAACAAACTTTTATTCCATAAAAAATGTTGTTACAAATTCTTCCTCACACAGAGGGATTTACAAACGTGACTGCTGCTACAACATAGTGCACAGAGAACACCTTCCTGTCTCTCAAAATAAAACACTCTGTCTCTCTGAACAAATACGTTGCTCTGTATTTTCTATTTCGCACTGCTGTGCATAAAAAAAATGATTCTGTTCTGTTTAAAACAAAACAACAATACATTTAGCCTCACGGGCCTTTGCTTTATATATGCCGCCGTGCATATAATAAAACATATAAAACAAAATAAAAAAAACTTTAAACTATTCAACCGACTTGTCGGGTCCCACCGCCATAGCGCTTTTGAACGTGCAATTGAATTGTTGCGATGTTGCAATTGCGATCGGATCGGATCGCATCGAAACAACCAAAACAAATCAAATAAACTTGCGACTGCGCGATATGCGATATGCGATGTGCGATGCATGATCACATCGCAAATATCTGCGATCAAACGTATGGCGTAACAAACAAAAGTGCGATGTTGCGATTTGCGATGGCGCGATCGCATCGCATCGCATCTTTCAACCGGCGCATACACATATATTTATACACTCCTCTGTTCCTTTGCGATTTGCAATGATCGCATCGCATCGGAGCTCTATCACATCCGCAAGACATTTGAACTTCGGTTATTGCGATATGCGATTTACCGCCTCTGCCATTACTCCGCCGATTTAAATTGGTAAGGCTTTAAAGCCTGATTCAACCTGTAATCAAAGCTCTGCTCACTGGCATGACTTTGAATCTTAGCCACTAACTCTGCTGTTAATAAAACGGCTACTGCCTTTGATAAAATATCAAAGGGCTCAAATCCCAACTGTTCTGTACTGCACCTGTGCGGCTTTCCAATCCTTTTGCAATTTGTTCAAGACTACAGGCAACCGCCTTAGCCTTGGCTTCAATGTGCTGCAATCTTTCACTTCTGCATTTACTGCTGATTGACTTCAGCAGTTGGAATTAATTTCCAACATTAAGAATCAACTAGTTTTAAGCATTAACCAAGCAATAACTAGCAATCCATATGGCCTCCCACGTTCACGATGAATTTCTATCAATATTTGCATTCACGAAAGATGAAATAACCATCCATGTAAAGTAAAGTAGATCAACCATTCAGTACTATTGATAAGAAGAAAGCTCGAGCCCTGGATGCGAAGAAGTTTAAATGTTGTCCATGCATTCATGTTGTTGAGTGTTCATGCATCAACACATTAAAAATAATTAATTGAATATTATATCCGCGTTACCTAATATTTAGCGTTGCGTGAGAGATCTAGCATTCACGCAATAGAATCCAGCATTCATTTCTCTAATGTTAAAGATCCAACGTTAACTCCAATGTAAAATCCAACGTTAAAGACTGAACATGCATGGTTTCGAGTTATTATTAGTATTGTTGACTTTATCAATGGTTTGACATTATTGCATATGATGTTATATGATCCTACGCTAATCGTATGCGTTTCCCTACTATTATTATCCTTGGTCATATATGTGATTGAGATATTGGAGTCTCTTTTCAAGTTGCAATTTGATAAAGAACAAGTTGTAGCTTGTTGATGTTGGAATTAATTTCCAACTGCCCATGATACAGGGCGGAAAGCAAAGTCCGCGGGGGTCGACGAAGGTTTGTGGATGGAGTTGTGAACCCCATCGGACCTGCTGACATCACCTGCAGCGGGGTCCACATTTTGTTTTAACAACAGACTTGCGGTTAATGTTTTATGTTGCAATGTTATTTGTTTTAAATATGGGTTATATATTTTATGTTATAATGTTATGCCCAGCACATTGTAAAAGGATATATATTGTTCTTATTTACATAGAACAGATATATACGCACAGCAGCGTGAGAGTGCTGTAATTTTTATTTGTTAAATACACAGAGCATTGAATGTGCACAACAGTGCGGGAAGAAAAAGAACAGCAGTGCCGGCAAGCAAATTCCACATCAATGCGAATTTTAAGCGGTGCTGACAGAAGTTAATGATGCCATAAATGAAAGTTTTAAGCGGTGAATTTTGTGGTTGTTTTGTCAACGAATGGCATTAAATTCAATCTGGGATATTTTGTTATATACAGAAAACATAGTGTTGTAATTTTTAATTACACAGAGCAGAATTGTTATGCACAGCAGAGTGCATTTGTAAGAGACAGAGAGCTGTAATTTTTTTTATTACACACAGCAGAGTGTTTTAGAAAAATACAGAGCATACACAGCAGTGTTTATTTTTAGTGAAACAGAGTTTTATTTGTGCACTGTGACAACAGCAGTCACAATTGTAAATCCCTCTTTTGAGGAAGAATTGTAACAACAGTTTTTTTTTATATGGAATATAAATTTTTCTGAGTTGAAACTCTGTCTGTGAATGAGATTTTAAAATTTTTCTCTGTGTTAAGGAAGGGAATTTTATTGTTTTGAAATTTTGAAAATCTCAACAGTTGAGATAGGAATGTTGGGTGGGTTGTAATTTACAGAAAATTTATGGAATTTGAAGCTTTTTTTTTGAGGTAGGAGCTTTTTGTAGGTTGGATCCTACGAAAATATGATGTCAGGAGGAAGTAAGAGCTTGCTTTCACATTACATTCAGCCAAAAGTTTGTGGTTCTCTCTTTTATTGGTTTCCACTTATCTAGCCAAAGATTTGTGATTCTCTCCTTTATTGGTTTCCACTTATCTCTTGTGATTTCATGTATTGTTTCTTGAATATTGTGTAAATGCTCTTGAATTTTGAATAAGTATATCTGCAAATTTCTCTCTTATATGTGCAAAAAAAAAACATTAATAATTGAGTATATACATAAGTGGTGAGTTACTTAAGAAGAAATTTAAGTTGAGAAAAAAAATAATTTTAAAATTATTGATTTAGTCCTTAATTTTCAAATATAATATCACTAATTTTACCATAAATTGGTCAATGCACATGCTCTAATTATTAGAATAAGTGATAATTAATCTCATTTTAAATTTTAATAACGAAATAAAAAGCTAATGGTAATAAAATAGTTCATTTGTGATGTGATGAATTTTCCAAAGACTCTTTTTGTCATTAAATATTAATAATGAGGCAAAAATGATAATAATGATTAAGCAAATGCCGATGAAAAGACACCTATCATTTAAAGAACCATATAAGGAATAATACAATTGTAAGACATTTAAATCTTGTCTATCTATATTTACTTTAGAGCATAAAATTAAATTTAGCTTTACTTTACAGTATAAAATTGAATTTAGCTAACCAATCAAAGTTGTATTGTTATTGCTTTTGTTTTAATTACGATGAACATAGGGACAACATCCTTATTTTCTTGTCTACTTACATAAGTAAACACAAGTGCTACTCCCAACCCAATGTGATGGCACACAACTCTTTCAATACTATAGACATCACTTTCAATTTGTGTCTTGTTACTATTTTATACATTGATAGTCTAGATATGTTTAAATCAAGGTATTCTTACTTTTAGTTTTTATCTTGTTAGTGTTACTAGATAATGATAGTCTATATATATATATATATATATATACTTTTTTGGTTTAAACGTAAAACCAGGGAAAACACTTTTAAGAGGTAAAAATCAGGAAAAATACTTTAAGAGGTAAAAGCCATTTTGGTGGATACCTACCCGCCTTTAGTAAACTCTAACTGTGCAAATGCCTCGAGACGGGCATTTTTGCCTGGCATGAGTACCATTTATCAATTTATCTAGTTTGAAAAAGTATTCATTGATTTATATGGTCATTGCATTGCAGATGCCTTTCGAGTTGCGCGTGCTCGACATTGATTTGAGGGAGGAAGCTGGAGCATCTTCAAGTTCTTCGAGCAGCGCCCAGCGAGTTGATCTTCAACATTTTTCGAAAGCATTTGATAGAGATATCCCTACAAACTTTCTCAGAAGATATATCCCTACAAACTGGCAAAGCGGGATGCCATATTTTTCCCGTTTTCTTCAATCGATAGGCAGTCTGATGAAAAACTTGACTAAGATAGTGTTGAAAGGTGTCATAGATGCACAGTCACTCCCATTTGACTTCTCGGAACTTAAAAACCTAACACATTTAGATCTATCTGGCTCTACTCGTCTAACCACATTGCCCAATTCCTTCTCTCAATTATTGCAACTTCAACATTTGGCATTGCGAGGCTGCATTAATCTATACATCCCAATGGATATTTTGGGAGAAATTTCCACACTGGAGCATATCGACTTCAAAGGTTGTACTCAATTAGTACACTTGCCAGAGGGAATCGCTTCTCAGAGGCATTTAAGATACTTGAATTTACTAAATACTAGTTTAGTAAATTTGCCCTTGAACTTAAAGCTACTATGCGATTTAGAACAATTAGCAATAGGGAGCGAAAGATTGAAAGAGTTACCATGTTTAGTGCAATTAAAGGAGTTGATTCTGGTCCAATGCTTCAAATTAAAGCATATCAGCACACCTATTGAACAGCTCACATGTTTGGAAAGGTTAGAAATATATGGCTCCAATGTGCCCATCTTACCAGCAGGAATCTCAATGCTGAAACATCTGAAAGTTTTGACTATATGCAGGTGTACAGTAGGAAAAATTGACTTCGATAATAATGCCATGGATGCTTTAACAGATTTGACTTTGATCTACACATCAATACCAAGCATAACCATTCCTGCCGGTGCTTGCCCTAGGCTGGAAATTGTTGATCTGTCGCATAACTATCGTCTGAGCGATGTTCAACTCTCCCAATCAACCCTTGTAAAACTGAATCTGCATGGTTGCGCTAATTTGCACCATATGAACCTTCGAAACCTTGGAAGCCTTAAATTTCTCAACATAAAGAGGTGTGCTTATGTCGAAATCCAGAATGTTGTAAGATGCCAGTCACTGGAAGAGATTAGGGCGGAGGGGTGTCTTTTCACGATAGAAGCAGGATGGAGTCAGTTGGAACTGCCAGCATGGAATCAGCTGGAACGCCTAAATTTCTTCATGTTTTCACAAGATTTTGACAACTTTTCTGTGAGTACCTCTGATTTAACGAATATTTATTTTTTAATACGAAATCGATTTATACACCTTCTTTGTCCTGCAGAAACACGTTGACAAAAATTTCCTTAATTTTATAGAAGGTTTATTGGTAAGGAAACCATATATCCACTTTCGTTCTGATGGAGAAACATGTTTTTGTGTGCAGATGAGGAGATGGCCCAAGTACTCTCAAAGCAGTAATAAGATGATGGCAGTAATGGTAATAAATTTAATTATAAAACATATTAATTAGGAGCCTCTGGTATGGCAGTAGTGTTGATAAAATAACTTATGTATGTAAATTATCTACGCAAACTTATGTTTGGTGAAATTTGTGCAGGAGTTTGAGAAATTATTGAACAGTTTTCTTGATGCGAGACTGCTGGAGGTCCCTTCCACAGCCACAGATGAATCTCCGCTGTTGGTAAATAATGTACATTCACACAGTGCAATATTGATGTGCTTTCTCTCAAACAGAAAGCACGATGATCCCTGGTCAGCGAGGGAGAATAAGTTTGTCGTAAGATTCGAAGCTTGCAATAGTGGTGCCCAATATGAGGTGTTTGAAATCCACCCTGAAAACAGTGACAAGTCATGGATACATATGTATATGTGGACACGACGCTCCAGATTATTTACAGATGAAGATCATTTCTACGACAATGTGAGCATTTACAAACAGGGTGTGCTCGATGTGGAGGGAGGTGAAAGGGGATGGATACTCACGTTTTCGAGTGAAAACCATGTTTTACATGTCTGCAATCAAATCATTAATCACTCCGCTGAAGTGGAATAGGGTTTGGATCGGCTATTTTCCTACTAAAATCACTACTTAAATACTACTAGTATGCAAATTTCGTGAAAAAATTGTAAAGCGTTGTGGCTTTGCTTATTCCCATGAAGATAAATTGCTTAGCCAACAAAAGTAGTTTATGTTTTCTTCCCATTATTTTTATTATTATGTTGTAGTTTGTTCATATTATCATAAAAAAATTGAGTTATTGCTGTTCTTATCTTTATCAAAGAGATATAATTAATTAAGTAAGTAATTATTTTATTTGTTTAAATTTTTAACATTTTTCTTTTTAACATTCTTATATAGATACTATTATTTTCCTTATTTTAATGTAATATGTGAATTTAAATAATTCAGTTACAATATGAAATATTATTATAGGTTCATGTTATTTTGAGATTTATCAAGTATTGAGAGGGATCAAGTTTCTTGAGATGTAAATTTTTTTTAGTGTATAAAATTTGAAAAAAGGTTTGTTTCGGATTTCATCTCTTTTGTCACTTACATATTTTAGGCTAATATGGATCTATGTTAGTCCATATGGGTAGGTTGGTGGACACTTGCACAAAAAATTTTCAGCCAATATAAGTTCCCCACCAAAGTTGAAAACTTGATTACCCATTTAGCGAAGCTTGTGAGTAGTTGCACTACGCTTGGGAATGTACTGCCAATCCTAGTGACTCTATCCCACAACCAATATAGATTCCTTTCCCAAGTGTTGGCATTGATGTGTGTTGCAATGTTGCATATGTGTTGTTGGTTGGCATTGATGTCAACCTAGTTGTTTGGGTTTCATGTGAGTTGGTTATGCATGTGTATGTGTAGCTGGAGGTGGCTTATTTATGGATGATGTGTAAATGGTCCTTGGCATGTCTACTAGCTTGGACTAGCTTGAAGATGTGATGATCCTCTTGATCATGTTGCTGCATATACGTATTGGTGGCTGCTCTAGGAGTTAGAGTTGAGGAGCATTGTTGATTAGTTCTCCATGTCCAAAATTAGGTCTCTTATGTTGATGATGTGTAATATCCCATGTGCGGGTAGGGCCCTCAGCCACATGTCCGAGTCTGTGTAATGAGGGGTGTTGTGCAAGGGCCCCCGCCCTCAGATGCTCCGGTGGGGTTAGGCCCACCCTTAAAACCCTGGGATGCCACCCTCACTAACAGTTTGAGCTTTTGGTGTAGTGGTTGGATCTACGTGGTATCAAAGCCGAGGTCTCGAGGTCGAGACTTGCGGAGCATGGTGGGTTGTAATATCCCATGTGCGGGTAGGGCCCGCAGCCACATGTCTGGGTCTGTGTAATGAGGGGTGCTGCGCAAGGGCCCCCGCCCTCAGATGCTCCGGTGGGGTTAGGCCCACCCTTAACACCCTGGGATGCCACCCTCACTAACAGTTCGAGCTTTTGGTGTAGTGGTTGGACCTACTAATTGAGAACACTAATATGTTTTGAGATCTATCAAAATTTTTATTGTTTGGAATCTTACAGTGGTATCAGAGCTGTGCATCCTGCCAGCTTGAGAGTTTTATGCAAGGAACTTCGGTGAAATTTATTTTTCACCCTAGCCAACATTTCTCACTTCGGTGATATTTATCACCCTAGTTGGATTTTTATTTTTTAGTAAATTATTTTTATTGGGAGACATAAGTGAAGGGAAAATCATTTATATGTGTGGATTAAATCTGTGAAAATATTTGAATGCATCATTGACAAAATCTTCCTATGAAAAATTAATATATTCCTATTTGCGTATGGGAGAAGATGGACAGTCTTGAAGAAATTTTGAAAAACAACCAGAAAATCCTTGATGTACTAGTGAGGTTATATGGTCCTTTAAGTAGCCATATTTCTATAGACCAAAATAATAATCAAAGCAATAATGAAATATACAGCAAGAATAAACTAAGGAGGAGAGGACTATGCTTTATCTGCAAGGGACCTTGGGCCCTTAACCATTCATATCCAGGTGATAAGAAGAAGGCAACAAAGACAAAAGAAAGGATATTACTTCAAATCATGGGGAATCTTTTGTAGATGGGTCTATTGATCTTCAGGATGGTGAGCTAGATCATGACATTATTCAAGGAGGCTTACAGGACGACAAACATTTGGAAGTGCATGAGGAAATTCTACCTAATGCCATTGATGAGGTTGATTCCTATCCAATGGAGTTCGTAGATCCCCAGGGAATATTCATGAAGAATATGAACAATCAAGTATCGATAAAATTCCACCAATACATCTATGTTCGACAGTTGAAAGGGATGAACAGATGGTCTCCACAGATGAAGAAGACTTGGGAGATTTGAGTGAGGATCCAGCCATAGTGAACCAACATGATGAGTATGATCACGAGGAGCAACATGACAAACATAATGTGCAAAATGGACCATTCCTAGAGAGTTGGTCAAAGTCTCAAGTTGAAGATGTGGTCGTGGGGCATCCAGTGCAGTCAAATATAGAAACATTCAGCAGGGCACTAGAATTGCCAGTAGAAGACTTTCGAGAAAGGATCAAGAATTTCAAGATAGATCTTATGTTGTTGAAGCAGAAAGTCTGGACAGTCCGAGACACTGCCTTACAAGAGAACAGAAAAATTGAGGAACTCATAGGGGTATGTGCCGAATCAAAGACCAAGTTGTCTAGTGTTGAAGAACGACTCAAATCCCTCATAAGGAAGCAAGAGGGGTACGATTGGGAGTTCCAAAGCAGCCCTCTACAGGAATACATAGATAAATCTTGCAACATCAACAACCCACCTTTATACATTGGGAAGAGAAGGGAAGAGTTCTCCAATTGCATCATGTTGGGTAACCAAGTAGAGAAGCATGAATTGAGCATCGAACAACATCAACATACTAGATTTGCAGATATTCATCCCTCCCCAAGTATGGATTGGCAAGAGATTATGAGTTGGTATTCTATCGATAGGTTGATTCTTTGGAGGATACTCACAGCTGAGGGTATATTGCAGCTTGAGCCCTTTGGTGCGGGCAGTGATGGAAGGCTGAAATGGTACCATAACCCACAAGTCCCAGGATTTAGGTGGCATTGGGATTCAGGAGAATCCATTGGGGAAAGGATTGTTTGGGATCCAGGAAAATCCATTGAAGGAAGGATTCATCAAAGGATTGTTTGGGATCCAGGTATCGAAGGATCCATTCAGGACTATTCAACATGGAGGGCACATCGGATTGTATGGGATCCTGGTATCAATGTACAAATGCTTCTGTTGTGGATAGAAGTGGATCGCTTGAGGACAAGCAATCTTTGGACGGGAGGATTTGTAATATTCCCTTTATTGATCAAAGTGGATAGAATCAATCCATGGTACTTACCGTGGCATTTTCCCATGGTATTTCTTGTTGGTATTGACCCATGGTATTGACCCATGGTTTTCCCTTTTTGGTTGTTTTGACCCCAGGTATTTTCCCATGGTTTTTCTAAGTAGCCCGTCTATAAAAAGAGGAGGAGGAATGAGAGCAACTCATGGAAAAACAAATTGGGATCTTTCTTTGTGATATTTTTGAGGGCTCAGGCGAGTTTTCAAGAGAGGATTTCAGGTGAGATTCTCAAGCTTCCTTTGGTGAGATTTGAGAATCTCACCCTAGTAAGCAAACCCAACTTCGGTGGTTTCTCTGATCACCCTAGCTGGTTTAGTTTATTTTATTTCTTCAGTAAAGGGAGAATTGTGCATCATTTTAATTTTCTGTGTTAATATCGTGCCAAGCTCACGATTCCACTTTACCATGTGATTGCCCACCCTTCACGCAAGGTCAAACTGCCTCGGGCGGAATAGTAATAAAGTGTTCTCTTGAAGTCCATTTATGTGTATTTAAATGGAGATTCATAATACATCGTATGCACCTTTATGCTTATAGAGTTTATGGATATTTTAATCATGCACCTTTATGGATTTTATGGATATGGGTATTATAATCAAGTTTATGCTCATATTATTTTATGGCATTCTTTCCATATATTAAGAAGTATGTTACTCTAGTTTGTCATTTTATCAAGCATCATTACAAAAGGGTGTCATTTCTTTACTGAAGCATATTACATGATGTTATACCTTGGGCTTGAAGAGGACCTACATGTGTCAGTGGATGATTGAGATGGTTGTGCATGTGTTGGAGAGTGTTTGATAGGTATTGGAGCTCGATATTGATGGTATGGATGTTGCAAAGAAGTTTGATGGCTCAAATGTTTATTATGGTTGTTGGTTGGCATTCTACTCAACCGAGTTTGACTTGTGACGATGTTGGTGATATTGCTGTGACTTGGCGGAGTGTTGCAGAGGTTACAGTGACTTCGAGAGGTCCTAGAGAGGCTTTTCAAGCTCTAGAAAAAAGTGGAGTAGTTTATGAGATGAGGAAATATAATTTCCTTCATCCTCTATCCCAATTGCATGGATGTTGAGTTATGGGAGTGGCTGAAAAGCTCCAATCATTGGCAAGTAGGCCTATGGGAGCGATTGTGATGTTCTAGTCACATGGAGCCAATGTCATGTGTGCGGCTGAGCATTTTCACAAGTTTTTATCAACATTCCTTGCATTTTTAAGCTAATTTTGCTATTGTGGCGATGCTCTTTGTCGAACCTTTTCAGCATATGGTCTATTAGAGTCAATTTATCACTAATCAAAGATAGCTATTTCGAGAGTTTTCCATCATGTCATTAGTAATTTTTTTTTTCTTTTTTAGTTAGTTTTTAGCAATAATTTTGGTCACTAAAGAAGTCTCATCTTCATAAGCTTCTCCTTCACATCATTTCATAACCGTATAAAGGTCTAAATTAAAAGTTTTCATCTCATTGAGCCGAGAGGCACATTCTACAGCTCAATATGACCCTGATGTGTAAGTATGTCGAAAGCCAAAATAGCAAAAACTAAAGAAAAACAAATCTCAATAATGTATGCTTAAACAATAATTTAGAAAACCATATAAATAAACAATTAAAAATTCATTAAAAAATAAATTTATCAAAATATGAAGAGGTTTACGAACACTAAAAAAAGATATGGTAAATAAATAAAAATATATCAAATAGGATTAGAAATCGACATCTAATTATATATGAAGTCTATGGCCCAAATACCATGGACTAAATTATTATTAATATAATGCAAAAAAAACATTATTAACCATATAGCCCATTATGACCCCGATGTGTAAGATGTGTAAGTATGTATAAAAGGAGGTATAAAAAGGTAAGGTAAATAAATAAAAATATATCAAATAGGAGTCAAACTCAACATCTACTTATATATGAAGCGTATGGACCAAAATTAATAATATTAATACGCAAAAAAACATTATTAACCCTAACATTAATATTAAAATATTAATATTATATTAAATTTAATAAATTTATATTAATACAATCTTAAATTTGTTATATATATATATATATATATATATATATATATATTCTAGATATATATGGGAGGGAAGAACAAAGACATATGATATAGGTGGAGAAATAGCAGAGTGACAAAGGAGATATGGAGATAAATGAAGGAAAGGGGAGATGAGGAATGAAGAGAGAGAGAGAGGGAGAGGAGTGAGAGAGGTAGAGAAGGGTAAGAGAGGGAGAGGGAGAGGGAGACATAAAGATGGAGGTGGGAGAGAGAGATAAGGAGAGAGGATCGAAGGGTAGAGAGAGAGAGAGAGAGAGAGGGTGGGGGGGAGGGGGGGATGTTTAGGGTGAGATAAAGAGACATAGGAGGAGTGATTGAGACAAAGGGGGAGAGAAGGAGAGAGAAGAAGAAAGGGAGGGATATAGTAACATAGTTGGAGAGAGAGATAGAGTGGTGGAGGAAGAGAGAGGATTTGACAGAGAGAGAGAGAGAGAGAGAGAGATGAACGACGAGAGAGAGAAAGAGAGTGAGGGGGGAGTGAGAGGATTGTATGGGAATGAGTGAGAGAGAGAGAGAGAGAGAGAGAGAGAGAGAGATGAACGACGAGAGAGAGAAAGAGAGTGAGGGGGGAGTGAGAGGATTGTATGGGAATGAGAGAGAGAGAGAGAGAGAGAGAGAGAGAGAGATGAACGATGATAGAGAGAAAGAGAGTGAGGGGGGGGGTGAGAGGATTGTATGGGAATGAGAGAGAGAGAGAGAGAGAGAGATGAACGACGAGAGAGAGAAAGAGAGTGAGGGGGGAGTGAGAGGATTGTATGGGAGAGAGAGAGAGAGAGAGTCAGTGATGTGGGAAGAGAGAGGGAGGTAGGAGAGAAAGGGGGAGAGAGGAAGGAAAGAAGAGGGGACTTGAGAGAGAGGAGGAGAGAGGGAGGGAGATAGGATGAGAGAGGGAGGGAAGATGAAATGCATAGAGAGTGGCAAATGGAGAGAGAGAGGTAGTGACAAGGGAGAGATGGAGAGAGAGTGTGTATGTTTGGGGTGAGATAAAGAGATAAAGAAGGAGAGATGGAGAGAAGGGAGGAGAGAAGGAGAGAGAGAGAGGTATATATTAACAAATTTGGAAGGTGAAGATAGAGAGAGAGAGAGGTGGGAGAGAAAGGAAGAGAGAGAGTGGAGAGAGGTTGGTAAATAATGATGGAGATGGACGAGGAGAGAGAGGGAGGTAAGAATATATATATATATATATATATATATATATATATATATATATATATATATATATATATATATATATATATATAGAGAGAGAGAGAGAGAGAGAGAGATAAGGAATATGGAGAGAGAAGGAGAGATGATAGTAGGAGGGAAGAGAGATATAAGCGGGGGAGAGGGAGGGAAGGGGAAGAGAGAGAGAGGCCGGGAGAGGAGGAGGGAGTGATAGATAGATAGATTGGAGAATGAGAGTGTATTTTTTGGGGTTGATATAGAGAGACAAAGGGAGATAGAGATATAGATGGAAGGTGAAGAGAACGAAGAGATAGATGGAGATAGGGAGGGAGGGACAAAGAGATTAATAATTATGGAGTGAGAGAGAATGTGTGTTTGTGGGGGTGAGATAAAGAGACAAAGAAGGAGATATGGAGGGACATATAGATATATATGGAGGGGGGAGAGAGGGAAGAATATTTATTGCAATAGATGCATTGATTTCAATGTAGATGGTGATTTCTAAGCCTATTTGATTTCTTGAACTAGATGCGTTGATTTTAGCGTAGAGTTTGATTTCTAATGATATTTGATTACTTGCACTAGATGTATTGATTTCAATGTAGATGATTTCTATTCCTATTTGATTTATTGCACTAAATGCATTGATTTTAGTGTAGATGGTTATTTCTAATCTTATTTGATTGCTTGCACTAGATGCATTAATTTCAGTGTAGATGTTGATTCCTAAATATATTTGATTGCTTACACTAGATGCATTGATTTCAATATATACGATTTCTAATCCTATTTTATTGCTTTCACTAATTGCATTGATTTTAGTGTAGATGGTGGTTTATAATCCTATTTGATTGCTTGCACTAGATGCATTGACTTTAGTGTATATGTTGGTTTCTAATATTATTTTCTTACGTGCACTAGATTCATTGATTTGAGTGTAGATGTTGATTTCTAATCCTATTTGATTACTTGCATTAGATGCATTGATTTTGTAGAAATTAGCTGAATAAATCACTTATTCACTGAATATTAACCCGGTCATATATCAATTTCGAATTGCATACATAACACATAACATTCTTCTACGATTAATTGTCACATGCGGAAATAATATAGAAGCAATCTCACATCAATTCAATCACACATTAACTCAGTATGTATGGGGAAAGCCTATAGCTGAAAACCCCCCAGCTATTGTGTATATTATAATGGAGAAATCATGTAACAATCATAGTACAAAAACTCTTCTCAAGCTCTCATGCACTACCTCCCATGCTACACACTATCAAGCTAGATCTAGCAAATCACTTGCTCCAATCCTTAGCCACTTGATAGCCAGCCTCTATTGCGTATTTTAATGCTAGGTGATGGCCTCCTTATATAGATAAACCACCAGCCTAAACTTTGCAATACTCATAGCTTGCTCCACCTATCTATGTGTTGCAAATAGCAACAGTATAGTTACAACTGATAGCTAACTCTACCCTTTCATCTATCTCTTTCACTGGTCTTCACTGAACTGATCATGCACTGTAGTGAAATGAAGTGTTCTTGAGTTGACTAATGAGTTAATATTTAGTAAATTAAATATTATTTAATTTACTCCACTCATATCTAGTTGATTAGTTAGTTAACTAATCCCAACTAGTTCAACTAAAACAAACAAAACACAACTCCACTACTTGTCCCGTTAACTCCTCCAAAAATCCTGCCACTGAAGTCTAACTGAAGCCAACCATGCAAGATGCCATCAAACCCTAGGAACCACGTGATTCCTTGTGTCGGTTGCATGAGTCACCTCCATGACTCAAACTGAAGTGCGCCAAGAGAGTAAACTGCTGTTTATAGTCAAAATATTATTAAGGGTAAATAATATTTGACTTCCATATTTTTAGGAGATCAGTCTAAAAATAGCATGGGTCCTAAAAATTAGGGTCTCATCTATTTTTACCGACATGTCGCATACTTCAAGAATCTCCAAGTAGAATTCCCAAATTATGCTCCGTATGTCTAAAAATAGACATAGTCTAAAAATAGACTTTGCGCCAGAATTTGCCTGCGGGCCCACTTAGTGAAGGCGACTTCATTTCACTAAGCTCCATCATCTTGCTGCACTCTCAACACTCCCTCTCAGCAAGATATGGATTATCTGCAATCCCTATCCTGCCTCTGTGGAATTCGAACTTGCTCCTGGTGAGCGCCTTCGTCAGGATGTCGGCATCCTGATCCTCCGTGGGAACATATGAAAGCATCATGATCCTCCGCTGAACACAATCTCTGATGTGATGGTACCTGATGTCGATATGTTTGGACCTGTCATGAAAAACTGGATTAGCCGAGAGCTTGATGCAGCTCTGGTTATCACAGTAGATCACTGTAGGCTCCAAATGCAACCTGAACAAACCTGCGAGGATCTTCCTCATCCAAATAGCCTCACATGCGGCCAAGCTTGCTGCCATGTACTCGGCCTCTGCTGAACTGAGTGCCACGGATCTCTGCTTCCTGCTGTACCAGGAAACTGCTGTCGACCCAATGCTGAAAACTCCTCCCGGGGGTATGCTCTGTCTGTTGGGCTCCCTGCCCAATCTGCATCAGTGAAACCAGAAAGCTTCACTCCATCCTCCTGTCTGTACCATAGACCATATCCCGATGTGCCCCTGATATAGCGCAATACATGCTTGCCCGCCTTCCAAAAGAGCTTGGTAGGCTTAACCATAGCTTGCGAAAGCTGGTTAACTGCATAGCATATATCGGGTCGAGTATTGACCAGATACATCAACGACCCCACCAACTGTCGATAGGCAGTGGCATCCACTACCTCCTCCGAAGTAGCATCTCCCTTCCTCCAACCTCCAGGAAGAGGGGTATCAACAGGCTTGCAGCCTTGCATGTTGAACCTCTCCAGAATCTCCCGGGCATACTTGCCCTGAGAAACAAACAGTCCTCCACTGCGCTGCCAAATCTCCAATCCCAGGAAATAATGAAGGATGCCCTGGTCCTTCATCTCAAACTCTCGTGCAAGATCATCCTTGCATGAAAGTATCAACTGCTCGTCGCCAGTCAAAATCAGATCATCTACATACAGTACGATGATCAACAGCTTCCCCTCCACCACAATCCGGTACAGGTTTGGATCCGCCTCACTCTTGGAGAATCCAAGCCCGGTGAAGTAGCTGTCTATCCGAGTGTACCAAGCACGAGGTGCTTGCTTCAGCCCATACAGTGCTCTCTTGAGTCGGCACACATGCGACTCACTGTTGAAGATCTCAAAACCTTCAGGCTGCTCTGTGTACACCTCTTCCTCAATAACTCCATTGAGGAACGCAGTCTTCACATCCATCTGATGAATGTGCCACCCCATCTGCGCTGAGAGAGCAAGGATCGTCCGTATGGAAAAGTACCTTGCGACAGGTGCAAAGAGGCCTCATCGTCCATTCTCGTGCTGTGAGAAGGCCACAGACAAATCTCCCGCCTGTGCTCACTCCATGGGCATGCTTCTGCCAGTCCATCATGAACCTACATTGTTCCATGGTTGGGACATCTGCCTGTTCTGATAATGGCGTCACCTTCTTCGTCTCTGGCATCAGCTCGTGAGTTCTCCTGACTTCTCAAGAAGATGGCTGCAATACAACACATTGACTCATAAGAGCCATGTATCCGGTGTACCGATCCGGTGACTGTCTCTGTCTGCGCTGTGCTGTAGGTGGTCCTACAACCTTCTCTGCATCCCGAGCCAGTCGCTCAGCTTCTGTAGTGCGCATGCGCCCTCTGATGGTTGGCGCTGCATGGGTGGTTTCTTCCACCTCTTGAACTTCCTCTTGTGGCTGATCCACATTCGGAAGCTCCTCCTTAGGAACTAACAGCTCCTCATCTGCATGCAAGTGTAGCTCCCTCTCAAGCGAACACTGCATGGCTTTCTCCTCCTGAAATTTTATATCCCGTCGCACAACAGTCTTTCGACTGTCTGACAAATACACCCAGTAGTTGTGAGGTGTATCA